>CAJQZM010036155.1:0-38637 GCA_907164665.1 Colias nastes
GCCACCGCTTGACAGTCTTTCCTGGGAGACCCTGTATATCAATAGGAGTGGTAATTATGGATTCACTGAACATATAATACTTACATTTCATTATTTTTCGATTGCCATCTCTGTAACAAATAAAAAAAAATAAGTTAATAATAAAATGAATATTGAAACAATCATATTGTTGTTAATCAATAAGATAAATATGAACTAGAGGTACAAAATATTATATCAAATTATAGGTACATAAATAATAGATAGTATTGGCATGGGAATTTAAAAATGAGGAAACCGCCCTGATAATATCTCATTATTGACCTTTGTTAGCTATTACAAATCGTCACCGAAACTCGGAGTACCAAACATTCAACGTAATAGTAATTACTGGTCAGAGATTCTGGTGCATTAGCACATGTCCCCATGGCTACAGACAATGACGCTTTGAAGAATGCCGCACGTAGGCGACAGTCCCCTGATAAGAGCACTGATCAATCATCGACTAGCCCTACCTCACCGGTGTCGATGACCCCAGACTAGCCCACCTGATGAGACCGAATCGAGTTTTGGACGGGATATCTAATTTTTTACGTTAAACTCAATTAATAAACTCCCCATAACGTTTTACGCGATACCAACTCGAAAATCAATCGAAATATTCCGAGAAATGCAGTTTTTATTTGAACACGCGCGTTATTATTTAAAAACTATAATCTCCCTAAAACGCATCACATAAATAACGAAACCCATTTCGTTTGCACCGCAGGCAAAATATTTCTGGTTGAAATTTTCAATTTGCCCGAAATTCTCCCAAAATGAAATGTCAGCCACCTTAATAATAGGTGGTTAGAGAAGAAATAATTTATCGACAGTGTTGACACGATGGCGAAGATTGTGGCAAAAATATTGTGATACTTCACTCACTATAGGCAGGAATGAACAGGGAGGCGTATAAAATAAGTAATTTTCAATTAACATTCGCTGGTGGTCTTTATAAATTGAAAAGTAATGATATTAAATACATATCCACTTAGCTTGGTTCAACAGACTACGGCTCACATTAAGTAATGTAATATTTCTTTAAATAACAATTATATCGATTAATAAAATTGTGACACGTGAAAGCTATATATAATACATATGTTAAAGTATGACTACGAGTATTCTTTATTGTCGTCAATAATTCATGTTTTTAATTAATTTAAGCATTACTTAATTTTATCATAATGTCGTGATGCTAACACGCATTATATTGGCTGTATCAATACTTCGATACAGCACGTATCAATTTGAAAAAAAAAATTGTGCCACAAAAATAATGAGCAATCAACAAAACCAAAAGAATAAAACCATAAATCGTAATCTATCATAATCGAAATGTAATAACGTATCGATAATTAAATAGCAAAGCAATAAAACTGAACCAATACGAAATAATAAATCGACTCCATTACCATTAATGAACATTGTAATTCAACAAATCAGAACAGAATAATATCAGTTCGTTATTATAAGTACTTATCTGGTACTTACAATTATTACTACAATCAATATCAAACAAACAAGTATTTAACTTGAATTAAAGCAAGCTTTATAACCTTTAACCTACAATACAAGAGATTAACCGCTGCGTCAGGGGTTTAAAAACCCACACCTATATTTTACTCTTCATCGAGTGAGCTTTTACAAATTATGTGCTTCGGAAAGGTATTGTTAATTATTTTATTATTTATATTTTATTCTAGAATAAAACATATCAGATTCATCTATAACATTGATTATTGCCATGATGTATCGTCAATAATACTGTCATTTAAAAGAGAGCACTTTAAACTAATTGCGCTACTTTGCTCTACCTACTTATTTTGTGTACCATTATATTTTCTATAATAAACATAATATTATTTTCTATAGAAATTATTTATGCTTCTTATACTGTATCTTACTTAACTTAGAGAAACGTGCGAAAATTTTCATAAAATCATTTTTAACGGTTAGATAAGCTTGCGCTTAACAATTGCTTGAGCTTTACGTTAGTTTTTTTTACACCCTTAAAATACTGCTTTCGTCTAAATTACTTGAACTAATTTAAATTTCCATTTAGCATGACCGTTCTAAATGAGGCCTGACAACACATTTATATGCTCTTAAAAATAAATTTTACGATTATCTGCCGATATAATGCGACAAGACATTATTTAAACACGTCAGTATGGGCAATAAAGGTAAGTTTATCATTTTTACGACATCGCCAATTATACAATTGCAAACACGAGTGAGGGAGGAGTCCCACCTGTGGAGATGTTAACGGTGATATATTGATTATTATAGCTTGTTGAAATTTTGATTTAAAATTTTCTTATTTACTCTTTACAAAAATATGTAATATCACAGCTAGTTACAGTGCTATGAAAATAAACACTACTTGTAACAGAATACGGATTGTGGCATTCAATTGTAGCAACTCAATACAAACGATATAACTTAATTCGTGGGGTATCGGTAAACATTGTACAAAATTGATACATTTAGGTGAGTCAATGTTAGACTGTTGTATTGAATTTCAATGAAAGTGTGTTCTGGAGACATTCAGATTGAGAGGTAGGAATTTATGATCAAAACATTCACTGGTTTGATACATTTTATTCTCCGTCTTAAGTGGTTATTGATCAAATCGTGCTATTCATTGAAAATGTTGAATACATATATAAAATAACGACAGAAGTATTGAACTAAACTTCGAGTTACCTCAACTAAACAGTTAACGACTTAAATGGACAGATAGATCGTATCTTCTGTGAATAAATTGAAATATTATGCAAACACAATTGCCACACTAAGTGAAAATTAATAGAAACAAACATTTCGTAAAAAATCAATAAACAAGAAGCATTTTGTTGTCTTTCCCTAAAAGATTCAAGGCGAGCGACAAACACCTAGAGCGGCGCCACTGTCTGCCGATGATTTATGTTCAGCTAGCGAAATGCAACATCATTGTTCACAACGGCAACTTTTATAACTTTATACCGTTCGCTATAGTTTGAAACGGATTTTATTAAATTACTCTCTAATAGTATGACTAGACAGATAGATAATACTAGCCATATTGATTCCAGGCTGTATAGTAAGTCTTTAATCTGTTTATACCAGTTACGGCTACATCATTTTTATAGCATATACTTTTATATGCTATAATAAAATTATGATACGCACGCTGCAAGAAGTTAGCATACAGTATGATAACTGACCCCTTTTTTGCAATTGTATCACCACAACATGCATCTGTGATCTAATTTATATCACCGTCTATTTTTAATCCCCTACTTCGCTTTGTCACCGCATTCTCCACAATCAACCGATCCGTTATGTCGTTTATTCCAATGGTAATGATGGCATAATTGACAGAGGGCAACTATTGTTCCTATTGTTTTCTATTGATATTAGCCTTTTGTCGCCTTGTAATGGACGAACTCTTGTCATTGTTTCGTTGATCGTTACCCATTTGTTTACTCTCGACACCGATGCAACTGGCACGGTAGATTAAGAAAAGGTGGAGCGATGTCTCCAAAGAATTTAACCTTTAGTTAACAACCTCGTGAATGTGTAGCAGATGATCGTACAAGCTGATGATAATAAGGCGTACTGCATTTTGGGTGGTAATTTATGTTAGTACAATATGAGAGTGACATACATGAAGCAATGAATACAAACAAAAGTATATTGAGATTAAATATTTCTACCGACGTCTAGACGCACATATTTACACTACCTATACTATTTTAGTTATATTCAATTAATATTTACCATCACCGTTATTCTTTAATTCACCCTACGTGCCCAATTTAGACAGAACTAACCATTAGATTTTAACCAATTCTTTACCAGTGTCCAAAATGATTCCAATTTATAAAATCATTGTAAGCAAGACATAAAACGTAACACATTGTTATTGTGTAACGACTTAATAGTTGGTGTCAAAAATAATTGATATGTGGCCAGCTTTCATGTATGCGGGCTTTGACACTTAAGCTTACGAATCATATTTTACTGATCCAGGATCAATTACTGCTATACGGGCGCCAAGCCGCAAGAAATTAATATTCTTTATTTCATCTTTAACTTTGTATTAAATTCCTCGTGTTGAATTAAGATTTGCAGTTTTTGAAGTAGGTAATAGGTAGGTATGAAGTAGGTTCTAATAAGTACATAATAACATTTAAAGGTGTCTATGATTGATCAGGTATTCAAATAATAAAATTATATTTATTTTACTTATCAGCTAACCTATAATGTATCCAGAATATTACTTTCAGGTGTTAAAACGCTCATAAGTCATAAGAAACACCTCGATAAACATAAGCTCTCCATCAAACTCGCCACATCAACAAGCAAAAGGAATGACCCGTTAAATCGGATTCCTTATTCGATTCACCCGATTAATCGAACAAACCCCGGTGGATCGAATATCGGAGGCATTTATCGCGCCTAATTGCGACCACCGCCGAATTTCGGATCCGAAACGAGTTGGGTGGTGTAATGATGATACCCCTTTTAAACGGACCGAAGCCCGCACCTAAACAACAACAGCGACTTACAAGACGAATGATGATTAAAAAAATTAAGTAAGTGAAATACAAAATAACCATTAACGATAAAGAAAAAATGCCACTGAAACTGAATCATATTTACTCGTATTTCACATCGTAAACCTGACTAAACTTCGCAAAAAATATTCAGAATCAAGTCGTAAAAATAATTCAAGATAATTCGATACTTCTGGTCCCTTAACATGACATTACTTGGCGTGTGTTACGAAATTTTAATTTAATTGTCTTATTTAAACATTCGTGACGTGCGTGCTTAAATCTCGGTAAGAAAGCATTTATGACAATTAAGCTTATTTGGACACTTCAACATGAAGGGATAAGACGTAATTTATTTCAACTTTCAATGTTTGATTCATCATTTTGACATTTACATATAATAAAATCCAACAATTACAATACTTTCTTGTTTTATATCTTTCGAGTAGCCCACGACGAGAACGGAGTGAAACAATGTCAAACTTAAATCAGACAACAAAAAATTCAGCGAGGAGCCTGATTATATTTATGATAAACGATGAATACGGAGTATTTTCACTGACGTATTCGCAGTTAATAACCACCAAACATCGCACTTGACAACTTGAAGACGTATGCGAAACTTAAAAACACCCACATTTCAGCAACATTCTCTCCATCATATTAAAATAAAATCAACGTCAGACGTGACGGCAAAAGAATAATAACACGTTTTTAACTTTCGCCAGAGTTTAAGGCGATATAATTATTGCAACACATATAGATCTTCGGGATGAGATTATAAAAAAGACTTTAAGCAGATGAAGTCATTAATGCAGGGCTGATTTGCATAATTTCTATAAAGCATAATTCTGCAGTTCTGCAGTCAAAACAAGACGGTCAAGAAAGCTGATTACACGGTGCTCCCACGATCTCATGGCCTGGCTCGCGAGGTACGAAACTTGGCGCGTACGTGTCAAAAGATGTAATTATGAAGAAATCCAATCAACCGCGCCGCGAACCGGCGCAAGCGTCGACGTTGATTGAGCGATAAATTTATTGAAGATAAATCACCTTATCGCGACAAATCAGTAGCTGATATAGCCTTAATTCCAGAGCGGAAAGAACAAGGGCCGACAGCCACCTTCATTAAGAGCACTAATGAATATCTTTTTATAACGGGGCGGTTGAAGGGATTTAAGGCTCATATCTTAACTGCGAGCTGAGCTTCAATACAGGTGGTGTCAATAAAAATACAATGAATAATCAGACGCGAAGAAAGTTGGCGCCGTGTCTTTTTATGTCAGACTATTTTGGATTAAGGATATTACGAATGTGCATATCGCATGTCGCAAGACATAAGTATTTCAGTTTCTGTGAAAACCCCGAACGTATTTTTAAATTATTGAATACAATAACAACTAGAAGTTACACCGGAAATAACTTTGTGGGAGATAAAAAGCATTTCGTGGAGAAATATGACACATAATACGAAGTTTTCAAGACTGGAGATACCGCGAGCGTGGCCGATAAATTGTACGTACGAGTTTGATATTTCTTGTTGTCAATGAAGCATTACCCACTTAAACGCATCAGACAAAGGAGATTTAATAGCTTTTGTGAATATGAAAATATGAATATTAACAGATGAATCTCCACGACTTCAGTAATACAATACGTTTTGTACATGTTCAATATGTGATAAGATAATAATTCGGCCTCGCAGGCGTATTGATGGCGCCACTTAATCACGATATGGATATTTAAAAATACATTTTATAAACTTGAAGAGAGAAATGGCAACATACCTATGTACTATTATTAAAAATACTTATACGAATTATATACAAGCCTACAAATCACCTCATTTTACATTGTACGTTATTAATGCTGGCCCGCGGCGTATAGCACTAAACAGTCTGACTAATTAGATGCACTAGGCAACAAAGAGATATGTACGATCTAAACTCATGAGGAAAGTGAATAAACGTGCGAATATTGCCTCTATGACCTACGTTATAAGGACGAATTAGGAGATGTTAAGATTTGGTCAAGTGTGTTCAGTGAGACGTGCGATGGCGGCTTATGATAGGCCGCCCACGCGCAAGCGCCGCGAATTCGTGAGAAATACTGCGCCGGCGCCGGCCAACTACATTATGTCACATAGTAAGAACGCTTTCAGGACAACAAATCACTTAGTGAATTAACAATGCTTATAAAAAGCTTTAAAACCTTTACATGGAAACAGTTTTAGAGTCAACCCACATATTATATTATTGTATAAGGGGATTATCCGAAACGCTATATTATATCCATAAATCAATGTTCTCGTTAGAAATCGCTGCTCCTAGGGATATATAGCAGCTTTTAGAAACCGAACATGTAATAAAGTGGAAATTGAAGTTACAAAAGTACGAATTGTATCCAACAAGAAACAAAAATTTTACACTAATACCAAACATTGTGTCTGCTACCTAAAGCTTTTCGTAGGATGGAGTGAGGGGCCTAATTCCCTACTGCTTCTCTATATTTAGTACTAAATATACGGAATATGTGAACCTTAAGCTACTGGCTTACCAGGTACTAACCGATGTTATTTCAATAAAACAATTTTCTTTTGTTTAAATATTACATTATTACTTTGAACACTGTGATTTGTGTCTATATGAGCAAAAGGATCTACACGAAACAAAATATCGTAGCTTTACTATATTATACAATAAATTTCCGAGATCCTGAGAATGGAATTGTATATTGTTATTGAAATCGCCGGGAGCGAATCATTTTCATATGTCTACACTACAAGGTTTCATACATGTACACAAATAATTTAAGATATAATAATTTATCTCTATCCATTTTTATATTTGAAAGGAATACATATTTTTATTGAATTGTGGTAGAATAACAAGTCTATATAACTGCGTTAAAAACAACCGACTTCAAACTTGCACTTGCAACATTTACAAATACAGACAAAAATGCTCATAAAATAAAAACTACTGGGCCTATCCGAATAAAATTTTTATGGGACCAATTCGACACCGTCCCGCATCGAACAAAAAAAGAATCACGTAAATCGGTTCAGAAACCTCGGAGTAATCGGTGTACATACATAAAAAAAAAAAAATATACCGGCCGAATTGATAACCTCCTCCTTTTTTTGAAGTCGGTTAAAAAATGGGAATAGTTGTAAGTAATTGAATTAAGTCGAATATTTTCATAAGTTCTATCTTATTTCGAAACAACCGCGATATCATTTCAATATTTTTTTACCTTACTTTTTGCTGTAGAGTTCTATGTGAAAAAACGTAATAAACATACAGACTTATTTATTATTTACATGTATATAATAATAATCTAGTACCTACTGTTTTAAAGTTCAAATCAAACTAATAAATAACTATGAAATACCACACGTCAAATTGGATACCATAAAAGCCAGAATGATAGCAAAAACAGTTGGCAACTATTTAATATTTAACACTTGGTGAAATAAAATGGCAAATGATTTCACACCGAGTTGCAGACACATACTTGTGTATAATAAATCTTATTGATATTGGTAGTTTATGTGTTGAATATATTTTTATGATGGCTCAATTTAGTTTATATACCTATGTAATGTCTCGTTTTTATTATGATCTTTTTACAAAATAATAGCAATACAAACAAGCAAATGTTCAATGAATATACGTTAGTTTTATAAAATGCATCCAATGAGAGTTCTTTACGATTCCTATTGCTTATTGTCCTCCTTGTTTATTGTCCACGCCCGCGTTGTCTAAAACTTTATAAATGATCAGAAGAGATGAGAACTTCAGCTATCCATTGATGAAAACATAATGAAAATGAAAAAACAGACAGACGCGACGTATAGTATTGTGTATTTAGTGACAAAAAGCAACCGAAAATATTTGTATCAACTTCACACGCATCTAAATGACTGAAGTTGATCTGAGTGGCTTATTCTTAAAATTACGTCACAACATGCGCATTGTCATCTTTAAAAAAATGCATTGTTATTCAGTTTATATATTTAACAGCTATATAAACTAACATCCCACGTATATATTAAAAAGCAATATCTTAAATCCAGGTGCACATACAAAATCAACACGACGCGTTGCGAAACGCGCATTCGACGCAGGGGCGTGGCGGCACACCTCTCTATTAATGCTCAGCCTCTCGCAGGTGCATTAGTTTCACATCTCTATATGTTAACGGAAATGTTTAATTGTATGTGCAATTTCTGGTTATTAATAGTGATCGAATTCTGTTTGAAAGTAACTCGAGTAGTCGAGTATGCTCGCGCAGGCTTCGCTAGGAACTGATGCGATGCGATGCGATGAAAACGAACGAATTGATTACGAATTGATTATGATTGTACTAAGTACGAAGAAGTTATAATTTTTTCTGTCTGTTAACAATCTTAATTTCTTTATTATATTTTCATTAAAAATGCGGTGCACGAAATGTTTGAGTGCGCCGCAACGTTCTCTTCTCTTATACATTTACAGTAGGCGTTGCTGAGGTGCGGAAGGGAAGGTCCATTAGTAAATACACAGAAAAACCTTATAAGTCTATATTTGATAATTATCAAAATTAATAACTTATATTTTCTTATTATTAATACTGATCGGTTCGGCGGAGTAGCGCGGGCGTGTTTCAGGTAGTTTACGTACTCGGTAAAGCGCAGTTAGTGTTACAATAATAATATAAACTATAAATTTCCCAAGTTCTTATCTGTTTAAGTATTAACTGGTACCGCTAGTATGTAACATAAGTCGTAATCGTATGACAATAAAATACTGTTATATGAAAGCACTGCTACGATTTATGTGGAAAAAATTACAACCATTTAGTTTATTCAAAAGTGCGGCTTTCAATCTTTCATGTACCTAACTGTTTATATTTTGTTTATACGTTTTAAGTCACGGGTCGACCGGAAATACAATATTTTATTGTAAAACATTACAACACGGTCATTACAGCAGATTCGATTAGTCGTAGCTGTGTATCTACGTCTAACAAGCAATTACAAACTTTCATTCGTAATATTATTCCAATAGGAAGATATAATAAAGAAATTAAGATTGTTAACAGATAAAAGCTTAAATTATCGCCGATAAATTAACTAATCAACAAGCTGTGTACGCGTGTAAATTGAATTATAAGATAACAAGTGAGGCAGAACCTTCGCGGGATTCACACAGCACTCTGACCTTCTGTGGATGCGGAACGGTCGCATAATAAAGATAACATTACACGGCCCAATGTGTCAAATGCAAGTTAAACGTATAAAACACTAGTACATTAGGTTATGCAGATGTGACATGAATAGTTTCCGGAGAAATCTCTTTTTGTGCCCAACAATGTGGGATATAAAAAACGTATCTACGAATGCTTAACAGTTCATTAGCCTTATTTTGGCTATAAAGTATAAAGCGACTATTACCACGAGTTATACAGGTAGCTATGATTTACGAGTCGACGATAATAATTTCGTAGCCGACTGAATATGCAACGAATAAAGCAATAAAACGAAAAACCAATCAATTATAGAATGCATACCTTCATTATGTATTCGTTAATTAATTAATTATGTGGCGACGATATTGAATCAAACGCGAAGGTCGAAAATAAGCTGACAAAGTGAGTGGATTTGTATGGAGGAAAATCTTGCTTTTAGCCGCTTTAAGCGAATTATACATAAAACAGCTTTACGACGTTGCTTTGATAAAATTTGTGTAGTCTATAAATTAAGCGGATAATAAAATATAAAAGGAGCAATTTATTCTGATTGTCCGCAAGACTTCAACCTTGCCACGATCGTAAAATAGGATTAAAGCGTATCTAAATTATGTGAAATCCTAGCCCAGTGATGTTTAATAAATCGTTCGCTATCAAATTTTAAGTATTCATAGATTTTTTTATTGCTATTTTAATAAATTAACTTTATGTCGTGATTAAGTAACAATAAAGTGTACGATCACAAATTAAAGAAGTCGGATTCGTATAAATCGTCGTATGAATATTCAGCGTTGTGATAAAACGAAAAGTATAAACAATGATTAAGAGCCGAGCGAACTTTCATATGCGGCTAGTTCGCTTCCACGCTAGAACTACATCCACGTTACATAAATCAAAACTATATTCAAATGAAATATCTTAATTTGCATCGCTTGGAGCTAACGAGTGACACTAACGACGCGCCACACAAAACAACAAAATTGAACTATCAATTTTTCTGTCCAAAAAGCGCCATTAAGAAACCTATAACAACGTTATTAAATACGTTTATTTCAACCTGTGAGCATTAATATTCAATCATGATGTATTTTCGCTAATTTATTATTTAAATACCGCTAGCGCCAACGCGCTCATAATTAAATGGACTTGCTTGGTTTAGTTTAGAATTGTGGTTTATATTTTTTGTTGACGCTATAAAACCATCCATAAAATTTTGATTGGTATTCAATTTATTGTCACACAATTTTCATGTTATTATGGAATGTATAATAGTTAACGAGTTATTTTACCGTTTATTTAATGCCAATTATGTTGTTGTTTGAAGCTATTTCAAAGACAAGACACAAGTTATGAAATATATTGTATTAGATTACGAGCAATTAAGGATTCTGAAATTCTATTAATAATGTTAGTTAGTGTTTAAATTATAAGCGTATGTTACTCAATCATGCAAAAATAGCTGATTGGATCTGTATTAGGCACAGGGCAAGATTATATTTTGATTAGCACATAGCTATTTGTCCGAACCGCCCGCGCCGCGAGTAAAACAACGGGCTTCAGATAGTATAAAATAAACAACATAATTATTAATTAGAAAACTACTAGCGTACCACGTTAATATCTTATCAATTACCTAACTTTGTATCCCATCATCCAAATGATCCAAACAAAAATCTCTAATGACGTCAATAAGATTAGCCTCTCAACAAAAACCATGTTAGCCGTAAACATTAAAAAAACGTAAGCATACTAATACCGTTTAAAACGAAACATTAATTGATCGCTTGTTTATTAAACAAGAATGTAATAAAATAACGACTATGTGTTGGCTCTTAATCAATGGTATATCTTATTTAGGGTCTAATGAGCGGCATACATCAAAATAGGTAATAATGACACATGAGCATTTATCACCCTGCCTTACCACGAGTTATGCCTAACGATTAGGGAATTCGTGTTGACATAATAGCCGGCCGAATAGAGTTGAATGCTGCCATTTCTCATTGGATATAGTTTAAATGCTTTATAGACAATTACAACTAGTACAGAATCAAATTATTTAGTGGTATAAATCTGAACTCGGTAGGATTTATTGAAATGGTGTAAATTAGAGAATAACTTTTAATTTTAATACGTGCATTTATTCAAACAACAGACAAATTAAGACAAAAGAATTTACTGTCTGTATTTGCATTTACGAATTTTCTGCGTATGTCTCAACAATAAAATTATAATTTAGGATTTAAAGATAAATTTAATTCTTCGTACATTTTATCTCTGTTGTTCAATTGTGACTGCTAACGCTATACCATTTAAAATTAATAATGAACAAAACCCAGTGAGAGTAATGTAAACCTACATAATTATCTGGACCAACACACAAGTTCTACAAACACGCGGACCGACGCGACGCTGCACATTGTACATTTAATGGTACGCATTTAAAAGCAAACGACTCTTATTAAACACATTATGATGCAATATTAAGCGCGAACACACAACTGTCATGATTAAACAGCCGGAACGTGGGAACACGAAGCAGACTCACAGTACGCAAAGAACTATGAACAAAAGCTGCAAAAAGCTCTCGACTTAACCGCGCCATACATTACACAAACGCTTATTAAACAAAAAGATTAATACATCAAACTGTACAGGAGTAATAAAACTTTATACTCTACGAGCGCAATACTACGATAGTACATTTCTAATGCCATAACACGAACGCACTAAAATAAGACGAGAATCGTCTGACAATAGTTGCGTGCGTTTTATGAAAATATCAATAGTGTTCAACGTAGTTTAGTACGCTATTAATGCACCGTGCGCTTGCAGACAAATTCAATTGACAGCCTCCGCCATAGCCCCGGGGTGTCCCTCGCTTATCGCCGCTCTATCTATTTACGCCGTTATGGGATATAAAGTTAAGCTACGTTATTGCACAGGACGAAGGATGTTCCAATCTTTATGATCCGATTTTACTGTCATCATAGAAACACTTGTCTTAATCAGCTTGGCTATAGATTTTACAGGAGCTAAGTGCACTAGTTTACTAGCACTAGCTAAGCTACACGTTGAAACTAGTGCATTATTAATACTCCGACGCATTCAGATAGAAATTAACAGATCGAAACATCAACCAGTAATAAATAACCTACCTACGTCACGTTCAAAGGGCAATGCTCTGAAGAAAATGGCATTTAGACTATTGCGCTCAACGATGTCACATGTGAGTTCCAAATCCAAGATGCGTCTCGGTGTTATCACAAAATATGATAGATCGTCGGTTGGTGCGCGACGCTCTCCCACGCGACACAGTCGTGATTAATTATAATTCGAATTTTATTCAAAGTGAACAGCGGACAAACTACGATACAATCAATAAACGGTTCCGTACCGGCGACGGTACAAGTATGATACCACAATTTACAGCTGATAGTGCACATGAAGACGTCACTGGCGAAGTGAATAACGCTCGAGAACAATAGTAGCAACATTTCTGTGGCGATAAGCTTCGTTGTAAACACTGCGGTAATCTAGTTTATCATAATTTAATGGTTCTAAAAAGCAAACGATACGGAGTGACCGCTTAATGCAGTTTTATTTTCAAAGACGTCTTTGTTTGTTTGGAAACAAAAATAACCATGTATCATTGTTATACAAATGTTGTTTATAGATGGAGAAGTTCTTATAAAAATAGATAAATTTGGTGCCATAATATCATCAACAAAAAGGAATTAAGATTTGAATATGACTAAATTATGATAGTTTAACCTACAACATACTTAAATAAATACCCCCTTATAATAATCAATTTAACAAACTACAGATACAGATAAACACATTTCAAACAAAATAATCTACCATTAATCTTCCCTTAACAGTACCTAAGCGCACATCTAGTCACCATCGTGTGAAAGTCCACACTATTAGCTGAGAACATTACAAGTTTCCATTTCCTCGGACGGCTACAAGCACACAATACTAAAGGCTCTTCGGGTCGTGTCACATCCTTATAACTGCATAAATCATACGGACGAGCTCAAGCGCCACAATGATACGAACCAACTAGAATAATAAATAACGCACCAGTTCTCTTTCAAAGAGCGACCGGGGAGCAATAAGTCGTGGACGGGTCAGAGGTGAAGTGAATAAAAAACGGCCGACAATTAAATAGCGTTCTCGAAGGTTAATGAGCACAATAAATATGTTGTCGGCACCACAGCTGCGGACAAACAAATGTGTAGCCGTCACACGTGAGGAGGGTTCGCTTGAGGCAGGGCTGACTGGCAACTCTATTGTGGAGACGTGATGCTCGTCCAGATTTTGGCTATTATCACATCACGTATTAGATGCTCCAGCTAGTTCACTGAGCTGTCCTCGTGACTGTACTATTATTTCACAATAAAAATGCTCATACTAATCTCTAAGTCTTTAATAAGATGACGATTCTGAAAATAATGTTTGACTTTTAGAATCGAATATTAATTAACTCTGAATTATTAGAAATAATTTATGTCAAGTAAATATTTGTTTCGGATCGCTTACAAACAAATATCTTTCAGAAATAATATTTTTCAATACATACAGCACTCCAACCCTAGGGTTATGTGTGATAAATGAGGTACGGTATTATCCATATCTTGAGTGCAAAGAAATAATTTTAATGGTTTTGAAAGCAATGAATCCTTACATAAATATCATGACATGTTCGACGAAATATTATGTTAAATGGTACAAAGGAGCAAATTAAGTTATCTTCGAAATGCACGTACTTATGTGAGAAAAAATCGTTTCTTATACAGTTATTTTTACTTATACAGTTTTATTTATTTCATGCAAAATATAATCTTCTATAGTCTTATACTATGCTAGAAAATAATTGTTGACAAACTATTTAGAAAATTTTTAAAATAATAAATTAAAACTATAAATCTAAACAATCAGTAATTTAACATAGTCAACATTCTATGGAAAAGAACTGTATCAAAAGTATTTGTAAGTAACGACGATCATCCATGTCCCAAAAAGCTACAATAATTTCACGGTAATAAGCAAATCACCCCAAAACTGTAGCTGGTGTACATTAACACACGACTGCACCCGACGGCGTCGTACCTGCATTTGATTTATAACAAGGGGACAGCTCAGCGGTGTGAATTCATCTAGCAAATTCCAGGGTACTCACACTTCCAACCAATTTATGAGACCTCCGGAATTCATTTCACAGACCTACTTTCCGCTTGTGCTGGGGTAAATGCAAAGACTGGATCTTGGTCGATATAAAAATCCCAGCGGGATCCGCTCTTTGCTGGCGCCTCGACACCGACCTGCGTGCTCATGGCCTATTATCAGCAGCGACCTTTACACCTTTTTTTCATCTTTTAACAATTTCTATAAATGGACCGTGACTTTACTATTTAAGGAACGCAATGGACGGCTCGATACGAATTGCTCAATACATCATCGATATATTTTCCAACAATATTTCTTTTCTACGCGATTACGTTGAGTGTTTTCAACATCATAGCTTAACCGGTTTTTAATAATAACGAGGAAGTCTGCATTGATAATTTAATTAGCATGTGCATTGCGGCGACCGTCTTTAAATACACGAAAAGATGCATTACCGTGGGTCATCATTGTATCTCCGTTGTGTTTCACAAAGTTCAGCTAAATAAGCTGTGTGAATTAGGTAAAGGCTTTTCGGTGTTGCGTGGTTGTACTTATTTTATCCTTATGTCTGTACGGTTAGAGATCATTTTAGTTTTACAAGGTAGATAACGTAAATTTGTTGGAAAACAGAAAATAAACAGGGACGTATTAACTGGTACCGGAAAGTAGACAAACGTGGGTGTTCTTAACCAGTCATTTAAGGTAATTGTCAGAAAATGAATAGAATCACGTTTAAATCGATTGGAATGATTAAACTGTTTAAGATATAAAACGGAATTGATGGAAAGTTAATTTATTTTGAACATTTATAATATAGAATGTATAAAAAGGTGAAAGTATATGAATATTTCTGTCAGCGATATTTCACTGTAGCAAAATACCTTTCTTCACTTTTCGCACCTACACGTGAAAATGAATAATAAACATATTTACACATCCCACGAAAATCTTGCTTCTGGCTAGTGCCTGTGCTAGTGCAGCAATTGTCACAGTTATTATTTCTTTGTAAATATTTTAATTTTACTCAATAAAACTTAGGTTTTATATGTAGTGAGAAATAAACGACAACATCGCGAAATATCTAGAAGAATTTTCTATTTTAACATTTATTTGCCTATGTAAGTCATTTTTCAAGACCCTATTTTCACTAGTAATTTAAAAGAGTTAATCAGGAGAATCAATCAACTGATTTTTATATAAACTTATTCAAAAACAATAAGGCCAGTTACCATTGAGATATTATTTTTGATATGCTCCAGATAATCAAAACTTTAATGAAATTGTTGTTTATACTTAAATGTTCCTCATACATATCCCATTAAAATGGAACCATTGAAATGATCCTAGCCTCGTTGCGCACACACTCCTCTCCGCGCTGGTTATCGGAAACGCCGCCCTCTGTTTTAGAAGACGTCAGCAAACAATGCCGAGTCGACAAACAAATGTAAAGGTGCGATTAAACGACGCGCAAACACGCGAGCCGAGCCTGGCTCGGCTCGTGGTCCGCCGCGCCACGCGCCGTGTAAACAACTGCGCTCGGCGCGGCTCGGCAAGTTTGCACGATCCATCACTTGTCGGTTTTTTCGACACAGATCAAAGGCGCGCGGCTCGGCTTGTGTTAATACGCGCCGTCTAAACAGATATCACTGTCTATTTTGTATTGATGTGTAGCCGCCACGGACGGCTCGGCTGGCGTAGGATCGTGCTACCCCGCGTCGTTTAAACGAGCAGGCTTGCGTCCGTATTTAGCCGAGCCGCATTTCCACGGACGGCTCGGCTCGCGTAGGATCGGGCTAGCCCGCGTCGTTTAATCGCACCTTTAGACCCAATTTCACCAATATTTTCTAAATCAGACATTTATTAATCGAGCTTCAAATTAAACATGTATTTTAACATCGTTGTCAACTCTACAGGTCCCAAGAAGGAAATCTAACAGCCGATTATCAAATCGACCATTAACTGAGCGACTCACGAATCATTCATTCGTATTTTAAACCGCCCGAAACAAAATGTCATAGTTGACAATGCCATAGTTTCGCACGTTGGGGCTATTTGTTCTAGTTGTATAATAACTGTCATGTTTGGTAATTCGACTAAATTGAAATGTTCTAACACAGTATACAATTTAATAATCATGTAGAAACTTTTACGTTTGCTGGTTTATATGTCAAACGATTTGGTCGTTACCATGGTTACAAATGTTTGATGTTATTTGGAGATTGTTTTGTTGTGATTTTTCTTGTGTTATTTTAATTTTATTTTGAGTTGAATAAATACAATAATGTTGAAGGAAAATCGCAGTTCAATTTCACTTGGTCGAAGGTAAACTGGATCTGGTTGAAATTACGAAAAAAAATTCGGAGTCCGAAGGAAAGTGCGAGAGATCTAATACTAGAAGAGCAATTAAAACAAGAAAAATAAAGACAAAGCAGCAAGATACATTTAAAGTAAATTAATAGTAAATTCTTGTTTGTAATAACCTAGTATCTAGTTGTTATAACCTATTTATTGAATGATGTTGATAGGTACAATCTAAGGGTACAATAAAAATGTTTTATAAAAACACAAGTTTTATTTATTTAGGTAACATGAAAAATTACATATTTCTATAACAATGTCACATTTAAATTAAATTAGGATCATCATCATCGTCAGCCCATATACTTTCTCACTGCTGGGACATGGGATTGGTAGTGCTAACTTAAACTTAAACACGGTAAGGGATCAGGACTGGTCATTATCCACCACGCTATCTTATGATATGTCGGTTTCCTCACAATGTTTTTCACCACTGAGCCATCACTGCACTGCACTACAATAAGCAGTTGGTCTGTAGGTGAAACTGATAGATTCCTAAAACAGAATTTAAAATTAAGATAAGTACATTTCATAATCATGAGGAGGCCTGAGCCTTACCTGAGTAGTGGTGAAGTTTACATTTTAAGTACCTATATTGGTATTCAATACTAGATTTGACATGACTCACAGAATTATTATGGTTTAATTGAAAATAATACAGTATGTAGGAAGGAACCTTTTATGCACATAAATATAAATATTACCTCACGAGATAGTTTTACTTACAGATCCGACGGTTATTCGAGTTTATCTTCAATTAATTGCAATACTTCCAAAACCGATTGTTTTGATAAACGAAATCTTGTACTAAAATCAACATCATCATATTCTTCGAAACAATGACGACGTCTTTATAAATTCTGGGCCGTCGCGGTCGCACTATATAATCCAAATTATACAAATCATCCAATACATCTTCATTTTCAAAAATAAAATAGTATGCAGAGTCCATCTTGACAGCAAGAAAACTTCAAATCATTTTTTCTAATCGCTTGTTAAAAATTTAAAGAGCCTCTATGCCACGGGTTAAATATAATGCCGTGTTAAGGAAACTAATCCTCGATTAGGTCATGGTGGGACACTCCCTTACATTGATGTCCCGTTAAAAGAGTTAACAGCGTGTTAAACTAACTAACAGAGCTTGATGAAACTGGGCCTTAATGACCGAAATGTGAACGTCATGTTTGGCATTCCCATAAAACAACGTTAACACGTCATTATAGGGTAATGATGGCTGATTACAGGTGGGGGTAAGATGCACAGATGATTGCCCGCCGTCTGTGTGGTCTTGTGGTAAACAAACACTCTTCGATTGGAACCACGTGCCCTGCGCTTAATGCTCTTTTTACATTTACAGACCTTTCGTTATGAAAGGATCTTAAAGTTGCAGTGTAATTAAAATAAATTTATGGTATGGTGGCGGTGGATTAATTCGCTTTCGCTTCGCTGTAGTCGATTTGTTGCATGGTTATAACTTAACGCGTAGTTCGTTAATGGTTTAACACATTTGTTTTATCTGCTTAACCTTCGTGAGAGGAATAATTACATTTAAGCCAGGTACATTTTGTTTATGAGTGCATGAGCTTCAAGATATCGTCTGGTTTATATAATAGGTATTTTATATTTCAATTATCTTATCAAAACTGACTTTTAAAAGAAATCGATAGATTTAATTATTTTCATAAAGACTTAAGAATTCGAATGGAACAAGTACCGCAATAACATGTTAAAATACATCTTTATACACTTCTATCCCATAGAGTTCTATAACATTTATCTTGATTAATTGGAGGACTACAAACTACCAACTAAATATAAACAAAACAAAACACAGCCATAAAATAAATTCCAGTTTACTTCCAAGATTCATTCACCAACCGTCACGGCCGTTACAAACATTTACACCCATTCAGTAAATCATCTAAAACAAAAAGATAAAAAACGTCCCGAAAAGTCAGATGGTATCGTAGGCCAAAATAACATATCGGACCCTTATCACTATCACTCGATCTACGTTATTGATACGGGTCTTGTTTAGATGCTATGAGGCATATCGTCTCCACATTTTATAGGACCGACTCCCGTTTAAACATTTTAAATTATGACAATGAATATAAAAGTATATTTCACCCCTCAACTATATTTGACTCAGGGCCTGAAAAAAACTATACAATAAAATATGTCTCTCGTTCGTGCTAATTAATCTTATCACCTTTAATTTTTCCATTTAATTTATAGCCGGAAATTACGATAAATAAATAAAAAGAACACAAAGCGCACTACCATAACATAGATGAAAGATGGGACATAGTGCAAAACGTACTCTGTAGTTCTGTACCGACGTATAATTTTAGCATCTGGAGAAATGGTACATTTACCTCTTGGTGGTCCCACAATGGCACAATAACAACAATAGTTTATATGCCAGCTGTACAATCGCGACAATAGCCTGTTATAGTAATCTCAATAATAATTGGAAACGCGTGCGACCAACTACCATCACTGATTGATAGAGGCATAAACCACCCACGAGCCGCGCATCATTCGCACTCTAACTTTAATAATGAAAGTTTATATTTAAAACTTTGGTGGTCCCGTGTAACGTGTATGCAAGGACGATAAAAAATTAAAATGAATTGGGTTAATAGCAACAATAATTGCGCGATGTAATGCACGGTATGCCACCATTTACTTAAACGATATTACACTAATTAAAAGCGCTGTATCGTGTTATTAACTTTCATGTTTTATAATTATTCATATTGTTATCAGAATAAAAGAATTATTAATATTGTCAATTATATGTTACATATTGTAATTGTAGAACGAAATAAATCAACATCTAACTATGTCAATAATAATGGTGTACATGCGTGGATCTCACTCGGTTACTCATTGGTTATGCTCAATAAATTTTAATAAGTATAATTGGATGACGACAGAATCAAACATTCTCAATAATATTGATTTAAGAGCCGTGTAACAATTCATGACTATAATAATAGAGAAAGTTAGAAACGGTAACTGCCGACGGTCCAAATCTATTGAACACAATAATAAATTCTTGACAAATCGCAGAATATTCTGAATATTGTACTATAAAGGCTTTGTTATATTATGAAACGAACAATTGCCATTTAAGCATTTCATTATTAACGATCTCTTTATTAATCCCAAGCTAATAATCGTATTTTAATTTCCTGATGACGATTACGGTTAACCCTCTTTTACTCTTGAAGATTGACGACAGACTTAAAACTTCGAAACACAAAAGCTTATAAATGAGCGAACGCAGACGGGGCGTTGTCATCACGATTATCATGTCCAGAAATTGATGGTGACATCACCTCAACAATACCATAATAAAAATGCCATAATACAACTAACGAAAATGAATGATGACAGCATTACACCAACTATTTGACGCAATCACGGGGTACGAACTCTGGCCGATGCTTCACTGTTTACATGAGGAATTATCACAACCAAAATGCATGGATCATAAAAACAAAATGAACTTAAAAGCCACTTAAACACTAAACACACAGAAATGGGCGAAGATCAATATCACACCCACTGATTCTGTCAACGCAATTAATACAACTATTATGGTCCAAACTCCGTTTTAGCATATTGGTACTAATAACCAATTAATAAGCACTATACATAATAGAGTTGCTCAATTTTAAACGAAAGATAATAAGAATTGTTATTCTTTATAGATACATTTATTTCCGTAGTGTTCTATTGAGGTTTTCAATTTCTCCTCAAGCCAAATGTACCGAAAAAAGTAACAATGAAAATGATTATAAAATGATTAGAAATAGGTCACTAATTTTCCGCATACCAAAACCAGATATGAACAGACAAGCAAGGTTATTGTCTCAGTGGCATCGCTTTGATCGTTTTCTTTGGCGATTAAGGGCATCTTTACACCCTAATGAATATTCAAAGGCATGCAGGGGGAATCGATACACGTAGGTACTCTGAAAGCGGCAGACGTGTGACTAGATTCGGTTCGAATTTTTACGAGCTTGTAACATTATATCATTACAAGCCGATAAGCGATAAGTGCAATGTATTAGGGCTTGTGCTGTTGGCCCAATAAAGTGAGGACGATATCGTGCCACACTACTTACCGCCCAATGTTCCCAAGCGTGTCATTTGCTTTTATTACTTTTTTATTCGGTTTGATAGCTGAAGAAATGCAACACCCGACCAGAATCAAATTTCTATGATAATACTCGTGTAACATTAACATAATACAAACAATAAAAACAATCGCAACCACCATGAAACAAGTTTGATTGAAATCAAGCCAAACACTTGACGTAATTTTAAATATTTTCCAGTAGGAACTGTGTATTCCTAATGTTATAATTGGAAATAGCCATTAAATTGGTAAAGATTATTGAGTGTTTTAAAGCAATTCACAAACAACAAAATAACTTAGGCACTTTCAAATATTGGTTTATCCATGTGCTTTAAGTATGTAATGTACAATGTAAATATTTCGTAACGCGTATACCCTAAACTCTAAATCATAAAATATTTTCGTAATTGGATATACCCTTAAATAAAAATTTTGAATTCAAATACATAAACAATTCTGATAATTCCACAACGCTTATGGACACACATAAACAACACGCGAACACACGAACGAGCGTCCAATTGTCCATACCTATAAATAAAAGATAAAGAGAGGCAGCTTCATATGTCACTAAGTTAGCTTTAAACAGGCCAAAACAAATAAAAATGAAGGGGACAATAAGAAACGTCCAAGCTTTATAACTTTATAAGAGAGCTTCGTGTGCGCGCATAATGAAAACAAGCGATCAATGTCGTTACACCAATTGTGTGAGACGCTAGACAGATGATATCGTCTAAATACATTGCGAAAGAAAATATTGTTATTATCAAAGAATTATTTAGCTGATTGACACCGTCTGTGCGCCTCTGAGATCGCTTAAGTCGATGAAAGTCAAAACACTCGTAAATAACGTATATTCATTGTGGCGCCTTCGCAATTTTAAAAGTGCCTTTGAACGATGCTTCATAAATTGAAAACCATTCGAAGTACAAAGGTTATCAATTTCGAATCTAGTTTTTAATTAAAATTGTAGTAATGTTATTTACTGCTAAACGAAACATCACATCAACATAATCTTAATGCAATTCAATTAATAAAATCATTAATAACTTGCTACGGCAATGTATTGTTCTTTTGACCAGACGATTTAAGGAAACCTAACCCTAACTAATAAATAACAATAAAAATCTTACATAGCTATAAGTTATATATCAAATTACACCTACCGATTGCCATTACGGTAATATCCCTTTATAACTCAAACTAAACAAAACATCAAAATTTATGATCGGATCCCGTTGTATAAGGGAACGGAATGAAAGCGCCGCGGATGCCGAATAAAGGGATATTTCTTTGGAAAAAAAATGAAAAGACTTAGATAAAAAGTCTTCTATTCATAGAACGCAGTATGACGCACAGATGCTTTATCAAATATGAGATTAGCCTCTGAGCCGGGCTCTTCCCTTCATAAGGGAACAAATATTTTGACACGTCGGTAAGCAAATAGACACCATTGGTAAAATTAACGGGATTAAGGTCACGTTTGGGCACCATATAAGCACAGTATAGACCAATATATTGACCGACATAGATGTAAGTATATGTTCGGCTCCCAAGAAGCAACTCCTTTATTGATATCGTCAATAAATATCGGACATCATAAATATTTTTATTTCCTATTTCGTCTACAATAGTATTGATCTTAATTAATACTTATTTATTATGATAGAGAAAACGAACGGGAAGACGGAGCAACTGATTGTTAATTGATTGTTTAACTATATTGTTTTTAAATAGATTGTTGATATTAATTAGATTGTTAAATTATTACATGATCATGTCAAACATTTTCCAACTTCTCTTCTCTAAATACCGATATGTAA
Source organism: Colias nastes (assembly GCA_907164665.1). Taxonomy (NCBI): domain Eukaryota; kingdom Metazoa; phylum Arthropoda; class Insecta; order Lepidoptera; family Pieridae; genus Colias; species Colias nastes. The sequence goes on from CAJQZM010036155.1 coordinate 23,307, forward strand.
TAGAAAATCAATTCTTTGCCTTGTTTATACTCTTAATTTATAACTTAATTTACAGTGTCGGTTTCTACATTGAATAGCGTGTAAAATAGAGCCAAAGACGTATGATATTAAACAATATGAACTAATTCGCCCAACCAAAGGCATTCTTGGGCTGTCTCTAATATTGAGGGAGAAGCCGCAATCCGACCTGAATTTTACACGTATTTCAATGAACGATATCAACTTCTATACAACTGCTCAATTATCGAGTCCTTTTAATATTATACCTCTCATGACGCTCTTACCCAAAACAAATTCTTAAGGAAAAACCACATGAAATCGAGGTTAGATATAAGTAAGTAATTTGTACATATTTCGGGTATAAAATGCATTTTTTGTGTATCTTAATTTTTTGTACGATAAGATCACCGTACTTTTTTAAAACTTTGAACAAGACTGGATATTTTTGTATGGATTATGATATTGTAAGTGTATGTAACATCTAATCTTAGTCGTTCTTAATACGGTAATAAAGAGATAAAGAAAATTCAAGTTGCCTAAGATAATATTATAATAAACAAAAAAGATCAGATATAACTTTACAAGAGCATGTTTTTGAACGCGTACAATTTTCTTTAAATCGCGTATTCGAAAATGTTAAAATGAAAATAGAGAAAGTTACACAATATTATTTTATAATCAAATATTTACAAAAACATCCAAAGTTGTCTGCAAGTAAATAATTCGTAAAGATGCCACAACCTATTTGTCCGCTAAGGAAATCTTGAAGCCCACGATTCGATCGAATGCAAGCAAATCAAACAATTGATATTATAGCAATGCAAATGCTATGCAGAACAAATTAACACTGATCGGAGCGATGTTTGTCGTCTAACTGTAGTGCTCAAGTGTGCGACGGCCTCACAGTTAGATAAATAAGTATTGTGCGACGTACTTCTTCACCAATAATGCATTTCATTGTCGGTTCCCTTTTGTGGCGCAGGTGCAAATTCCACTAATTCAAGAATAGCCGGCCACTATTAGTCGCTTATAGATATTCAATGTATTCACATGCTCTCTAATAGACGCATAGAGGTAACGTTGTTACAGTTATCCTTGCTCATTTCCACATTATATGCATTTCGAATAAACCGTTTTTCGGCATATAAACACCCTGTGTTACGATAGCACGTTAGTAACTATAGACGAAAACTTTACCTTACGAGACTATTACGTACTACAGATGATGGTGCTTCCAAAAAGTCGGTTGTTTTTAACGCAGTTATTTTTATTTAATACTTTTTTAGTGTAATTTTCAACACGAATCAAACGAGCCCAAACTTGATAAAGTTGAGTCAATATATTACTGAGTTCCTATGGCCACCTTCCGATTCCATCATCAAATCAGCTCTATGTCATGATGATGTTTCATCGCTATCCAATTTACATACCTAGGTACGTATACAAAATTTCAGCTCAATCGGTTAGGTACCGGGAAGTGAATCAAAGTTACTTGCTACATTCCAATGAAGTCATCGAGTACAGACAAAAATGCTCATAAAATAAAAACTACTAGGCCTAGCCGAATAAAATTTTTATGGGACCAATTCGACACCATCCCGCATCGAACAAAAAAAGAATCACGTAAATCGGTTCAGAAACCTCGGAGTAATCGGTGTACATACATAAAAAAAAAAAAATATACCGGCCGAATTGATAACCTCCTCCTTTTTTTGAAGTCGGTTAAAAATACCAAATGTACCCAAATTTTATAGCAAAACTTAATATTATATCAACGATTACAGGTATAATAAAATTTGATTGCGCGCCATCTATGTAGCGTTCAATGAACCACGCATTGTTCGAATAAATAATTCGAGGGATAGAAGATGGCGGTAATATAAAAAATTTACAAATGTATCTTAAATAATTAGTACATATTGGTAAAATTTTATAAATACCAATGTATAATAACGAAATTAATTAGGTATACATTTATGTTGAGACTAAATTTAATCCAAATCCATTCAGTGGTTTAGGCTGTGTCCGCACAATGATTTTTCATGCGCAGATTTTATTCTTGCATATTAAATTCCACAATCAAAATTGTGCACACTGAATTAATATTTGTTACATTTTTACACATTGTTATATATTTAACATTTATTTATTACCAATATCATAATAAACTATGAATTAAATTTGTTTCTATCCCGGGTCAACCCAGGCAGAGTTTGGACGAGCGGCTTTAACAATCTAAGTAATAATTACAAATTACAATTGATAAACACATCATATTATACAAGTGTGTATGGATGGTACCTACCTATATATTATTTATAGGTTTGTAATATTCAACATTGCTAAAAAGTTACTAAGATCATCTTAAATAGTAAAATCGAATTATGTATAAGTATGTATTTTACCCCTGTTGAAAATATATATAATTTTGTGTTCAGTTAATAAAAGGATATGAAAAAAATTTTTCACAAGCCAAAATATCTCAATTTATAGACTAAATTGTAATATAGTCTTATTATATCCTCTAATATTTATTTTTCTACATACCCGGTGGAGTGGAACCTTGAAACAAATAATCCGTGTGCCTTCTATAACTTTACCAAATGCTTTATAGGGTATCCATCTGAAATATGGTTTAAAACAGAACCAAACATTAGTAATACAAAAAATACAAAAGTATAAATAAAACACAAAAAACCTACCTATCAGGAATTTTAGGAGCCATTTTAAAGTATAGAAGATAAAGTTAAACTATTTACTATGCTGAATGTAAAATTAATATTTTTTATTTTTATTTAAATGACTATTTTGTAAATATAAACTATAACCTAAAAACCCAATTTGTCATTTTAAATTTTTATTCGTGAGTCGTGACGTTTATTATTTTGTCTATGGGAAGCACAGATTAAGTAATAAATATAGCCCATGACCTCAAAAATGATCTTCAAAATTTATTAGGGAATTTGCAGGATTTTTTTTTTTATTTTTTTTTTATCCGCTATGTAGTTTACAACAGCGTTTTGACAAGGTTTTGACCACCTTAGAGTATATATACTATCTATAGAGTGCGAACAACGAAGTGGGAACAGTAGGCACAGGTGGGAACAACACAACGTTCCCGCCGCGAGCGCTCGTAGTCGTGGTTGAGTGCTATCGAAGTGCGTTTCTCTAGGGATTTTTTCATATTTACGAATAAACATGGTGAAATGTGCAGTTCGATCTTGCAAGAACGATACCTACTAGAAAAAATACAAAATTGAAATCCAGTATCACATTTCATCGGTAAATCGATTGTTGTGTTTATTTTTATGAAAATAAATCTAGCATCGCGGGGGTGAAGGGGAAGTGGGAGGCGGGCACGCGCAGGCTCGCTCGCGCACCCTTCGCGCACCTCACTGCCGCCACGTGATCGTAGTGATGTGACTTGACCAACGCTGTACTCGATAGTTTACAAGAAGAACTATATTTTAACATATTATTTATTTAACTTTAAAATTAAAACTCTTTTAAAAATGTATTAAAAATAATTTAGTGGTGTGTTTTGTATCATACATTTTCTAATATTATGAATGCGAATGTATTATAGTGTGAATGTAAAGTATGTAATGTTTACGATATTATATTTTAACCGCTAAATTGATTTTTGAAGATTTTGGTAGGTATAGAATTGAGAAAATTGAATAAAAAAATTATTAATATTGTTTATTATTTCATTTTAAATTATTAATTATTTCTTATTTTTATTTAACATTTTTTAAATACTATTATTATTTGATTTATTATTAAAAAAATAGTACTAAACCCGATCTTTTATTTTATTAACTTTAATATTTAAGAAGTCCACACTTTTTTCAGATATTCCAATTAAACATTTTTTTTAAACTACTTATAATTAATACAAGACAAGACATATTTAAATGGAATAAACACACTTTATTCACTTGGCAAACAAATTTAAAATTACATATTTATACTTTTTTCATACATTTCTCCTTTAATAACATATTGAACATAAAATTTACTTATGATACATATTTATTTACATAACTTATCGATAGCTCAACACGCAATTGATATCTACCCATCCCTATTTGTCACACACACATCTATATAGTATCTATAGACTATATCTCATCTGCCTACGATGCGCACTAAGCAATTTGTGCAATACACGCGCTCTATATTATTGTAATATATACTCTGTTGACCACAGTTTTCACATTATCAGTGTCGGACGCCGATCCGATAAATAATATGCAGTAATTAATTTTAAACTTTTAAAAACAATTTTAATATTGTTGTTAGTTTAAATAAATTAATGGTAGAGGACTCTTGGTAAAGTCTATTTCACGAATGAAATCTCGCGGACAATCAAACAGAATAAACACAGAACACAGAGAAAACATAAATAAACTATGTTCTATTTAACTTGACAGGTGGTTGACACTTGACAGTCCATTCATATACGTCATATAATAAATTTTTATTTAAATTAAATATTCGAAATATTCAAAAATTTAAATTTTCGACTTTACGCCACATAATTAATATTGTTTTGTTTGCGATGAATACTATTCATTACTTATGCTGGTACTTGGCTGGAACCAAACATCTAAAGCTCTAAATTTAAATTATCATATAAATTTTGTATGATGTTTGTATTACACACAAAACATTATCAAGGCACAAAATAATTTTAAAAAGTTTTAGGCAACACGTCTAATGGTTACCATAGAAACAAAATGAAAAGAAAAGTTTGTTTGGTCGAAGCTTATGAATCGGATAAAGCTGTATTTGAAGAACAAGTAATACGACGACACACCCCGGACACTCCATACAAAATGATCGTTTTGACAGTCACACTGTAGAGACTGCAAATGTGTGTGTTAACGCTTTATGGTTGGCACATTTGTGACTAGAGTAAAAAAAATTTCGCGTTTTTCTGATGAAATACATCCGTAAACAGCACAATATCTAACCATTTTCTACGAAAAACGATAATCACAAATCCAAAATAATAAAATTACTTTAAGTCAATTTGATTAATGTTGTCAATCTTCGTTGCGTATCGTCCTTGCAGAAAAATATGGCCCATTTTATGTCTGATCGCGCGGGGGTGAGGTAAGTTTAATTTTGGCGGGAGGCGGAGAGTGTCCGTTCTGTAGCGTTTAGCTACTATTATGTATTCTGTGACGACGATTTAAAGAAAACATGTACAAAAATACAGTGTGGTACAGGTCTTTGTTAAATGCAGAGAAAACGTGTTTAAAAGAAGATAAAGTAAGAAAAATTCACTATAAATTTGATGATGACAAAGAAATGGTTGAAGAATATAATGTGGATACTAAAGTGCTACTCCGAAGAGCATGGAAGTCTAAAGGAAAACTAGGTAGTGAAGGGAAATGGGATGTTGAGATAGGAGATCCTATACCAGATGCAGTGCAGCCTATAGATTCTGCTGAAATTGTTGAAAGCAAAGACCAGGTATATAAACCCAACTGTTGATTGCTTTTGTTTGTTTTAAAATGAATTGATTTTGGATAACTTATACATGAATTCAACAATTTCCTTTTTTTCATAAATTTATTGTCAGCCTTTTTTCACTGTTATCGATTTTTATTATGTTATGAAGGAATTTATTATGTTAAATTACTAGCACTCTGGTACTGTGTATGTTTAATGATCTTAATTACAAAATTCAGCATCATAAAAATAACCTCTGGAGTATTTAGTCCGTCTTCAACATGATTCTTATTTCTGTTTCAGCCAGTTGTTACTAGGCGCAATACTAGAGTTAATTTGGAATGGAGAATAAGAAACTTGCCATATCCAATAGAAACATATGGGTTAAAAGCAAACAATGAAGAGAAGTGTATTGTCGTCAGTACAACAAATAAGAAATACTATAAGAAGTTATTTATTCCTGAACTTACAAGACTTGGATTAAATGTTGAACAAGCCAACATACAATCTTCTCATAAGTATAATACTCTCATTGTAATGGTAAGATTTACATTTGAATGTCTGTATTTTAATCAAGCTTCCAAAATCGAAGGAAGCTTCGCAATATGTAGCATATTATACTGATTTTTTTGTGTTATTACAGTTTTTTAAGTATGTAATGTACATATACCAGTTATTAAAAAATAAACTGAAATAATCTGACTTATATTGTAAGATATAAACAGAGCAATAAAATTTTACTATTATAAAACTAGACTAGATCACTAATCATTATTAAATTTAAATTTACAGTACAAGAAGCCCCAACAACTATTAGATATGGAAAAAGAATGGTACGAGGAGCTGAATAATGTTAAATCAGTAAAGGATATACCAAGTGAATGCAAAACTCAATAAACTTATTGATATTTACAAGAAATAAATTGTTTATTGTTCTTTGGACAAATGAGTGGTATTTGTAAGTTGTGTGCAATATTAAGGATGTCAATGCAGACTGTTATAGAAATAAAATAAGTTTTAACAGTATATATTTTTTATTTTATATCTTATACAATAAAGGTTCACAAAGAATTGTTGTTAAATTACTTTAGTTATTGCAAATATGCAATATTTGCTGTAGAAATTCCGTAACTGTCAAACATGTGTTTGGGTAGATTGATTAACATATAAAATAACATACAGCAAAAGGTAAAATTAAATATTCAGAGAGGATAAGTGACAGAGTTCAAATTCTTCACAGAAATGTAACAGATCGTACATAATTTAAATTCCTCAATCAGTCAACAGATTAAAAAAAATCATTGATTCTGTCACAAGGGAAGTTTAATATCTTAAACCTACTATTTATGTAAAATATAACTTAATCACTATCATCCATAATTAACGCTTTTGCTTGTTCCTTGAGCTCTTCTTCATTCTCTTCTTTGTCTAACAGTCCTCTTGATTTCAAATATTCCCCATATTGTAATGGTATGCCCATAAAAGTTTTCACTTTGGCTCTCAGTTGTTTCCATGTATATTGGTTATAGTTCTTTTTATCTTTTACCATTGCTTTATAATCATGGCCATATTTATCTAGTAAATAAGTAATAAATTCAACTTGTCCTTTTGGTAGCCTGAAAATTATAAATGAAATAAACTTAAAACAATTTCTTCAATACAAATTGAGCTTTTAACAATTTTATTAGATGTATAGATTTAAAGCAATACAACACCCAGTGCCTGTAAAGTTATTGAAATACTTGGAATAGAAAACACATTTTATGGTGATCAATCCTAGGTACTGCAATTCAGCCAAATGTCATTTTATGAATACTCTTTATATACTTACATGAATCTCCTTTCTCTAGGGGCAGTAGCTTCTTCTTCTAATTTTTTGGCAACAACCTTTTTGCGAGATTTTTTAGCAACTACTTTTTCTACATCTGGAGCTTCTGGATTAACAATTTTCTTGGCTACTTTTAATTGCTCTTCTTTGAAACTGGGTATTTTTATAACTTTGTTAGGATCGTTCGCCAGACCCATATCTCGTAAGTTACGGGATGTGGATTTACTATGATTCCAGGCCTCCTTAAGTGCTTTACTAAAAAAATATTAATCATATTATAAACTGCGAAAACAAATACATATTATAATTCGATACGTAAGTTAAAACCACGTGTTTTACAAACCATTTAATCGTCCCAGTACTTTTTTGTTTCAAATGCATTCTTTTACGGTTAAGTTTATGAAGATATTTCTTCTTCTTATGTTGCTTTTTTATCTTCATATTTTAAGTTATTTAGTTCGACTTTTAAAGAAAATAATATAAATTTACGATTTGTAAACAAGATATTTTGTGCGTTTTGACTTTTGAGTTTTGACGTAATTGTAAATTGACGTAAATGTTGCCACTTACCGCTGCTGCCAGTACAGAGTAATTATTATACTGTTGCCAGATGTGCATATATTTTTTTCTCAATTATGATAATGTCTAAAGACTGCAGTGTCAAGAAGAAAGATACCTGGTGCATATTTATGATTTTTTCACTCTTTGCACCGCTTTTCATTATTAACGAAGATTTGGCTTTGTAGAAGTATTTTAAAACTTCTTGAATGGCAATAATAACACAATAATGTCATATGTGAGACGTGAGAACTGACGTTGTCACTTGTCACTTTGTTCGTGTTCGAAATCCGAGTCCGACAAATTGTTGAAATATCACAGAACATAACCTGTAAATACTAAATTTAAAACACATTGCTGTTCATATAAAAGTATAGACATGTTTTCTTAAATAGTTAGAAGAGTCATTACTAAAATCATTATATTTTTGTTCGTACGATAAAATAGTGTTATCTTTTATTACTTAACAATGCATAAAACAGGTGCAACTCGCCACAAAAAGTTTCTAAAGGCAGAAAAGTCGAAAACAAAATTGAAAGGCAAGAAAGACAAAGAATTGCCCAAAGGAACAAATGTTACTAAAACCAATTTTAAAGTTAAAAAGATAGTAATCAAAGAGCAATTGAAAAAACATGCTCAATCGGAGGCTCTGTCTACTAGAAAACTAAACGTCAAAGAACTATTATCCAGACTCAATCATTTCAATGCACAGTCTCGTACTGATGCACTTGATGGCCTGAAGGAGATCATAAGTTCAAACACTGAGATTCTTGAGCAAAGCCTTGGACCTGTAATTCAGGGTGTGAGTGCTCTAATATTAAATGTGGAAAAAAATGTAAGTTAAAGAACAATGTTAATTTACCATATTCTTTTAAATATGATGACATTATTTTGTTCCTCTTCATTTCTTACACATAAAATATATATGGTAATTTTATGTTACAGGTGCGGCAAGCTGCATTAAAAGTTCTTCATTTAGTATTATCAAATATACAAACTGAAAAGATTGAACCATTTTTTGATATCATGTCAACATACTTGAGAAGTGCCATGACTCATATTGATAACAGAATTCAAGAGGACTCGCTTTTATTTTTAGATATACTGTTAGCATGTGCTCCAGAAAAAGCAGCAGAAGATTTTCACAAAATAATACCAAATTTTTTGGACATGATTTCAAAACTACGTACAGATGCCAAACCAGGAAGAACATTAACTGTAAATCTCAACAGTCAAATAACCAGTGTCAAATGGAGGGTTAAAGTTCTTGACAGATTGAAAGGCTTTTTACATAAATTTGCCGATTACAACAAAGTTTCACTTATAGAAAAGTCAGATGACACAAAGACAAAAAGTTTTAACATGGATGGCCCTAATCACTATCCTTTATTCAATCCAGTTTATACATCAATTTGTCATGTGTCTTGTTTCTCTACAAAGAGTTCAGACATGCTGCAAATAGATGAAGTTGATAAATTCAGAGAGTATATTGAGACGTTGATGCCTTTACTGTTTGAAACATGGTTAGAAGCAAGTCCAAGTGCACAATCTGGGAACCGTATGGAGACTGTTGTAACTGAAGATGCTGCTTTATTACTGAGACATATACTAGAAGTGATATCCACTATATGGGACCTTGTCAAGTTCTATCATCAAAGAACACCCAGTTCCAATATAGAACAACTGTTTTGCCAGAAGTATAAATCACTTTTTAGTCAAAATATATGCAGTTCATTTCCATATGTGACAAATGTTAGAACAAGGCAGGCAAAAAGCAGTGAAAACAGTATGGAAGATGTAATATCTGATCCCAAATTAACTAAAGAAAATCTACAAATCTGTTACTTGTATATCATGTTGAATCCACGCATACATGTTGCACAAGATAGCAAACTTATAAATACAGTTGTTGGCTACATAGAAAGGGTGCTTGATTACAAATCAAATCAAAATGTAAATAAGATTGTTTTCAAAATCTTGCAATCAATGTTTTCAAAAGAAATAACTAGTTGGACTAGAACTACAGTAGTTATGGATGCACTGTTTAAAAAAATCATTGAAGTATATTTTAATAAAGCAGAAAGTGATGATATCAACCAACAAATATTCACTTTGCTGTGTCAAATAGCTATGAATGATAAACTAGGGCATTTCCACTCCAATCCTTTATTTGAAAAATGGTTGAAAAACTTGCCCAATATTCTCCTTGGAGAATCTCTTACATTACAAACTGTGGACATCATTCACAAATTTGCAGTTAGCAAAAATGCACTTTTTAATTCTGTATTGAAGCCAAAGCTTCTGAACATCATTACAAACTTACCAAAAATAATGATAAGTGATTGTGTAAATAATAATGATTATCATAAGTTATTATCTCTATTTTACTGGATAAAATCTTGGGATACAGATTCATTAAATTTATTAGAGAATCAACTACTCAATCATGAATATAGAAGTGATCATGGCAAATTTATTTTTGATACTTTGAGATTGAAGAGTGGTGGTATTTTATAATGTTACTAGTTTACCGCCCGCGGCTTCGCCCGCTTTGTCTAAAACCTAATAAATTATATACTAAAACCTTCCTCTTGAATCACTCTATCTATTAAAAAAAACCACATCAAAATCCGTTGCGTAGTTTTAAAGATTTAAGCATACAAAGGGACATAGGGACAGAAAAAGCGACTTTGTTTTATACTATGTAGTGATATTTTATAAATAAAACTATTATACATATTTTTCATAATTTTATTTCCATTAAAACGCAAATATTAATTTATTCATAATCTGCATAGACGAAATAATTTAATTACAGTTACATTGTATTAGTTAGGTGCACACAACTTAAAGCAATAAGCCTCTCAACACCTTAATCTGTGGCTAGTATGAATTTGAAGAAAGTCGTAGCTATTGTGATTTTAAACTTTAAAAGAAACATCAATACATTTTTGATAAATTTAAACTGGAGATAATTTCTATAATAACATAATGATGTCATGGATGACTCTTTATACATGAGCATTTTGTGCTATCATAATTCAATTATTAAAAATCAATTACAACTAATCTTATGAAGGAACATTTTCAAATCCTTAGAAATTAATATAACACAGCATAAACAATTTTGATTACCACACTCCTTTTATATTTCTACAATGTATTAAAAATATTCCTTTATATTTTTATGAATAATACTGCCTTGGCAATTCTTTTCACATGTTCATAAACTTATAACTTTCGAGCATTTGATGAACAAAAAAAAAATAGAGGACACAGGATTCTTTTACAAGATAAATTGGAAGCAATCTAAATAATTTATACCTATGCAATTGCAACTACATATTATAAAGGATACATACAACAAACAATATTCGACACCACAGCTTTGGAAACATTAAAAATGATAATAATCATTCATTTAATTATGTATAAATTATGATCTTGTAAATTGATTGTGTACATGCTCTTTGGACTAGCATATATCCTTCAGTACAAAGGAATAAGACTAGGTCATAATTTAAATATTATTCTTCTAACAGTCTACGATTTAAATATTATGACGTAATATAACAGATTGAAGTTTCAGTTTACTTAAAATTTGGCAAATTTTGGCTAAAATATATATTACCAATGAAAGAGCAAATAAATACTCCCCTTTTATAGCTCACAACAGAGGGGTGATATGTTTAATATGAGTATAATTTTTGCGTAGCGAATTTGCTATTGCAAATATATATTATATAGTTTATATTTATACATATATATATATTTGGTTAAAACATTTTTGAGAACATCATCTCATAAACAGAAACGTTTCTTAATTCACTATGTGCATTTTATGCTTAAAATATTGGTAACTTCTGTATATTTGTGACCTCACATTGCACGAAACGATTTGAAACAAAACATGCAAAAATCAACATAGTTAATGATTCAATTTAAAGCAGCAAGACATCTTCATGTAATAATATACTGATATATATGTAATACTTTTTGAATGTGTTTATTGTGTTTTCCTTTTACTAGATTTTTTTGCGCGAGGTATTGTAGCAGAGGCCGACAGCACTGCCTGTAAATAAAAAAAATATTTTAAAATAATAAGAAGCGAAAGCGATACTTCAACATTCAAATCCATACTATATATCAGTCTATTCTTTATTTTAGGAACATCGGGGATTGTTATATGTTATGTTATTTAAAATATATTATATGGTTTCATTCAAAGGAAGATAAGCATATTACATAGAAAACACACACAGATAAATTTACTAATAGCCACATAGTGCTAATTGTTATAGATAAGAATACACAACATACACACATAATATCAATTTATTTAATAAATATTATTATGAAATTTAGTAAATAGGATTAATTTAAATGAGGATTCTATGCAGCAAATTAAAGTACCTAAACATAAGTTTCATATTTATATTTTACAGAGAGTGATACACATCTGCCATAGCAAAGCAAAGCAAAGACATGACATGAACTATACATTCAAAGCTTTCAATATTTTTAAATAATAATACAGGATTATCCATAAAAATGTCTTGCGCTCTTTACATTTGCGTACCAAAAAATATCAAATTATGTATGATATAATTTTTTAAAATAAATCCGTACACTACGCCAGATGCATATCGCTCAACGAACAAATAATAAATAAAACACAATGCTTAACTCCATGCAAAACTCACAAAACTAAAAGTGAACATACTGCTCTGCCTGTGCCCGCTATAAAACCTGAATTGGAACGTTAGGAGGATTCTATACATCGGTGCTTTTTGAGGCGGTTTCAATTTCATCATGTAAAGGAACAAATTTGTACTCCGGATGACTTTCCAATTTAGCATCAATAATCTTTTGTAATTCATCACTCTTTTCCAAGATATCCTGCGTTATATTTTCTTTTCCAGCATCTTTATTACTTATTTTACTATCGTTGTCGGGTGTGTTTATTTGAGGTATTTCTAAAGATTTATCATTTGAAAGATTCGTTACATCCAAGCTACTTTGAAATTCATCAAAGGCTTTTTCGGAAGATCGTCTACTTTCATTTCCGGAAGAAATAGATATGTCAGATTTAGATTTCTCATCACCTTTGTTCCAAAAAGCTAATTTACTTGGAAAGTGCAATAATTTGCCTAACCCCATATTGCTTCCTATTGGTAATCGAGCAGGCGATTTCGATTTAGCCCTTCCTGGCTTAACATCTACAGGTAGATTGTCCTTTAAGATTTCTTGACTAGGAACATCACATACTTGATCATTAATTATTGTAGCTTCGTTATCTTGTGCGATTCGAGTTGGTTCAGTTGAATCTAATTCACTTGTAGGAAGTGCCGCGACATCACTTACTTTAGGAGGTGGTGGAGCTTTACTCTTTCCATATTTGCCTTTAACAGTTTTTTTGACAGATTTAGGCGTTGGCTCAGGTGTACCGTAGGAAGCTTCATCATCACTCTCGGCTGAATAGTTATTATTTTCTGAAGAACTTGTGCTTACAGTATCAAGAAATTCTTCTGACATATCTGTTTCATGCTTTTCTTTGCATTCATTCTCTAGATTTGATTGTAATAGTTTTTCATCCCACACAGGCATTTTATCACTGGTACTATTTATAGTCTGAGAAGTTAAAGGAATGTTAGATTGATCGTCTTTTTGTACATTTATAATGTCTTTATCAGTGTCCTTTACATTTTGATCATTTCTTTCCTTTAAATCGCTAAAAATTGAATCAAATTTCTCAGTTATATTTGTGGGATTGCCTAAAACTTGAATAATTTTAATTTGATTTCCTACATATTGGTAAATGAACGGCGGGACAGTATGGGATAGGTATAAAGGAGAGGATATAGAAAGGAGTGGGGGCATCGTATTATCAAACGAATCATCCTCCTGAAGCTCCTCGATGATCACTTCGTTATCCTTTAAATAAAAAGTAATAACTCTAAATCTAATATTAAACAATACATTCAACATATAGGTAATAATATAAAGAATACATAAACTAATAAATGCAATAACAGACTCATTAAGCATTATAATTATATAGTTTTCTTTTTATATTATAATAACTTTAACTATATATAATAAATCGCATGCAGGCATTTAAATAAATAAGCGGGATATCTTTCAATTTTTAGGCCAATAAACACATTTTTCGGTACTGGATATATATTTTTATACCGTTATTCCATCCTTTATTCATATACCATTACATTCTTTAACCAGCACCAATCCTACCCTGACATTCTCTTTTAGATATACTACTATTAGAAAATTGTATTTCTCAAATACATATTATATTAAATTCTGAGCTTCATTTATTTTTATTGTTCTATATATCACTATTATATGTTATTACATCACCAATTTACCAAATAATAAGTATAACATTAAAAAAAGGATTAAAAACATCTCCATTTCCAGTTAAGGGAAAACTACAAGTAAACAATATTTTAAAACAAACCAAAGTGAATGTTATAACTTTAAAATGTTAATTTTGTATGACGACATGTTAACTTCATTGTTATATGTATAAAATTAACAATATAATATTATGGCAGTCATTCTGTACTATGTATATTATATGATATTAATATACTATTTTATAATTTATAAGACATCTACATTTTTAAGCCCACTTTTTAACATATAGAAAAACATTACATGGCTATTTATGAGTTATTTTAGTATCTCAGACCTAATATAGCATGACACTATATTATGTTCGAGACCTTCTGTATGCTATAGTCATTTTCAAGAACGAACTAATAATAGTTTTTGTTAAAAATAGCTTATTTAACGTATATGGGGAAGGCATTTCAGATACCCGCAAATATTTTGTAGGTAAGTTAAAGACATTTATCGAACTATTATCATCTGAATCAAACAAATCATTATATAACGTAACGAAAAAAAAAACAATTATTATTTCCTACAAAACCATACATTAATAAATGTAAATTTTTTTCGAAACGCCTCGATCAAATCATTTCAGTTCACAATAATTTAGCCCAATCACTAGCGGCGTACGAAAACTTCATAAATTATAACACAGTGACACTAACGACTCCCAAATACCAATAATCAATTAATTGTTAACCCCGGACAAAACAAAACACGTAACTATTATCTAACAATAAATGCAATCAGCACGCAAACTTGCGTGCCTACGGATCTTTGGTGCGCGCGCGTTAGCGAGATACAACGACTTGTTAAAATGTTGTTTTGTTTTTTATCCGTATGAAAATATTTTATTTTCACCCGAATTAATTCTCACCTCCCAAATTACAAAGAACATTTAGTAAAAAACACCGAAAATTCTTGAAACAAATGTTGCGAGTGCGCGTCGTGCGATCTCGTGATCTCGCCGCGCTAACTGCGCGCCGCTGTATCCGAAATAAAGGAACTATGCCCCTCCCTATTAAAAAAACACAACATTTATTACAAAAACACAGATAATTCCCGCAA
>CAJQZM010036156.1:0-52060 GCA_907164665.1 Colias nastes
AGTTTCACTTCTTACGTGTGTACTCTAGTACACGCACACATTTTTTTTATTATAAGGAATATAATATATTTGTGTATCGAATGCTTGTTACCATAAACCTAGCAAATCAAAGCAAATTTTAATTGAAAAATATCGATTGAAAAAAAAGTACATGTGCAGGTATTATGTAACTACAAAGAACCTTAGGGCTCAGGGCCTCTGTATTATAATAGATAGATGATTTATTGCACAATATGAGGTGATACGAGCGCGCAAAAAGGTTCTATAAAAATATGGATTTTAATTCACGGTTAACTTTATTAATTGTAATAAGAGCCACCGCGCGAAATCTCAAACTTCCATCATTTTATGCATCAATCGTATCGTACATAGCATTATTTCCCATCTTCACCAAAAAGCTGTTCATTACCAAACAAACAGCTGACAGACGATAAAACTGTAAACAAAACGTAACTTAACCACAATTCACGCTCGCCAAATTATCATCGGGAACTTACAGAATTGTAATTATGAAGCGACGCCATTACAAAACGCTATCGCAACTAATTAGGGGACAATTTCGCTGGTACATTAATCAAGCGACTCCATTAGTGAGACAAAAGAGTTAACAATCAATAACGTGCCATCCAGTTTGTTTTTAGTTGAATTGGCAGCTTTATCTGTATAATGGTAGGTACTTTTGAAAACATTGTATTGTTACAAGTAAAGCAATTTATTACTGATTGTGTATTTTAATAGGATAGCATATTCAATAGGCATATTCGATGTTAAACAGTATATTCCTCCCAATTATTCCAAGCCAATCAAGTTATGTATTGATATTTTTATAAAGTTAATACTTCACTTTATCCTTGGCTAGCCGCATAAACCGGGTGAGAGGACGACTGGGTTAAAAAACAAAGCCTAAACTGTAAAATATATTTCGAAATTTGTTCGTTACGTTCGTTAGTAGATACTCTACGTACACAAAGTTAATTTATAACATTGCTAAAGAATTATAGATGAATAATGATAACTTCGTATATGCTCATATTTCGCTCCGAAAATGCTTCTAACACAAACATCTCATATCGTAACCCGTCTACATACTACAGAGCAGTATCGACAACTATTGTTTCCACGTAAAGCGGATTATTTAAGCCAGTTTCCTTAACAATCTAAATCCCCAATTTACAGGCATATTCCGTCTGGCCAATAACAGGCTAATTATCGAGCATCTCACAGCGTGTGCCTGTCAGATTCTTGGCAACCGACGATTTAATTACAAGCCGCAACACACCGCATGACACTTGGCAAGCATGGCACCGCTCGCCGAAAAAACGATCCGCCAGTAATTGCTATGAGAATTTGAGAATAGCCATTTTGACTTGTCGCTATTTCTGCGTCTGTTATTTCTCGTGTTTATGTTTTGATTGGAAATTTTATGGTTTCTTTTTGGGTGTTTATTGGAAAAGGGATAATTGTTTGCGTTCTGTGTATTTCAGGTTTGGGAATAAGATAATATTTATTACAGTGTAAATTATACAGCTTTTTATGTAGTTGGTACCTACTAAGTATGTCGTATGTTTTAAGATATATACATGTATTTTCAATCTGATAAACCAATTAAAATATAAATCAACCTTAAATTCTAACTTCCAACTCTCACGTCCTACACGACCATTCACATTATAATAAGTTCGATTGTCGCACACAAACTGCATAATAGGGTATCTAAATTCTTTTCACAATACCACAGGAGGATAGCCAGACAGGCAGGCTAATAGTGTGTCATTTTTCACAGCTCGTGCCCGATGACAGAGCATCCATTCTGGCCTGGCACGGCACGCGAATATAAAGGGGATAATGCATTTCGGCGGTTATAAAATGATCTCTAGACTGCTTTTCTATGAGACAATCGTGCAGGGTTGATTGGGAGATTTATTTTTGAGAAAAATGGGGAATGCCATATAACTTGCATATAGTGGGAGACAAGAATACGTAAGAAGTAGTAGTTTGGAATGACTGAGTTTGAAGATATTAGAAAAAATATTAAGATTTTATTTCACGGCATAGACTTCAATGAAAAATAAATAAATTTTTGTAAGGTATTTGATTAAGGTCGATAACATCTAGCTGAGTAGAAATTTTGACGAACTGGGACAAATTCATCGTTTATAAAATAATTTATAAATTATTGACGACTGACCGATGAAAAGAACTTATCCACAGCTTGCCAAGATAAGATATACACAAATTATTAAAAAAAAAATACGTAAATATATCCAATGAATCCTCTAATATAAAAGTTGTATATGTTGTATATCAAACGACACAACATACATAGTTACTATTTTTTTTATTACGATGACAAAAGCTGCGAACCGCAGCGGCCGCGGCGTCGGCGATCGTTCGTCTCTTTGAAATAGTTTTTTGGTCTGTCTGTTGATAGGTAGGCCTTTTAAGATAATAAGATTATTAAAATACGTAACTATAATATAATAAAAAAGAAATACAGGAAAATAAAAAAGACGTGTGGCACTCGGGGACTGCCGCGGTAAAGCTATTGCATGCTATGCCTTCAAGCCACACCTCCGCGCCCGTCGGAGTGGGGAGCGTGAGGTTTTTCGTTACTAAATTTCTGGATTCGGTCTCCGCGCTCAAAGCCCGCGATAGAAGCTATGCAATAGCTTAAAACATGTTATCATTTTCTGTTTCACAAAAAAGTTTAATTACCAAACAACACTGAAAGATCACATTACGCCTTTAAAATGTGACATAAGTTTTGTGTTCTGGTCACGGAGTGTCGAATGGGCGCGGCGCGTGTGGCGCGGCTCCAGCGTTATCCGGAGATCATGTTATCATTATCCTTGATATCGCTATGGCTTTTTGATCGGAGGAATTCTATTGGAAGCTTTGTTTGGGTGTTTTGTGTCGATTTTTGTGTAGAATTTTGTAATTTGTATTGGTGTAATTTGTTAGAAGCTGTGCGTAAGGATATTATTAACCTTGAGAAGAATGGAACTTGTGCCTTATATTGATAATTTACTAGAAACCGTATAATGTATATAATATATAATATGATATGAAGGATATATTCATGTGATTATATTTTAAGAATTTCAAGTGTTGAAATGATAAAATAAATTTATTATTACTTTTTTGCCAATTTGTAGTTTTCTTTATTTATTAGCGGTTAGCCCTTAATTTCATACCCCCAAAAAATCAAATAAGACTGCTGTATTTAAATAGAACTTTCTAAGTCATTACCGTCTCGCTTATAAAAACAACTAGAGACCAACCAGCTTAACTCTATCGATTGAACTTCATGAATATTTGTACAGCACAACTAGGGTTCCTTTTATTACTAGCAGTCTAGATATCCGCATTACTAGGCACTCTAGATGCAAAGTATAGAAACGTCAGTGGTGACTGGGAGCGTCCCATCCCTAACATATTTAGCTGTCGTTTGCTGCAGACGCTGCGAAAACGTATCTTGGAAATTTTTCTACTAGTAGTGATGTGGAGTTATCGATGTGTGATTGATTAAATTTAATATTTTAGTTGCAGATGTTGGCAAATAGATTTTTTGGAGAGATTTTAATGAATATAGAATCTCTTTCCAGAATTAGTAAACGCTACTTTTTATCTTTGTTAAATTAATTCTTCTGATATAGCTCATATATTATATGTTACTCAACGATGAACATTAAATTAAACATATAAACTGTCCATTGTAGCACCTCCTATTTGCTAATAAACGAAAAAATATGAAAAAATAAAATAAATTATAAATTGATTTTATGTTTTCATAACGTCCAAATCAACAATGTACATTAATTGTATAGGAAACGTGTTTTAGTCTAAACCCTATAAAACTATTACATATTTTAATTAAATCATATCGATAATGGCAAGGATTCGCTCACATCCCTATTTTTTATGAATACGTTTTCTGCTTAGGGCGCTTGTGCACTACAAGGAATTTTACTGTCCGGCATTCCGATTTTTTACGGTCCGGTATGGCACGCCATTAATCTAAATGCTAGCTTGTGCACTATACGTAATTTTACTGTCCGACATTTCATTTTTCCCTATTCCGGATGGTTTTTTGTGTCTACGAGTCGCTGTAGATATAATTGTTTTCGAATGCCCACTTGCTTGGATTTTACTATTTTTAGAGCATATGCCAATTGAAAGCAAGCTCTTGTTTTACTTCCTTTTAGCTGGCAATGTGATTTGAAAAGTCGGTATTGTTATTTTTATATACATTGACCTATAATTATTATTTAAGTAAGTGTTGGTAAAGTTCAAGTGGGAATAGCTTTAGCTCCTCGTCACCGATTAAAATAAATAAGTGAAACACGCATTTTAAATCTCTTACGGAACTTTACTTTTTATTATAACCATGGACCCAATAAATATCTAGATTATATTCGTCCATGTTATAACGAAGTAATATAATATTTCATCTTCTATATTTTTTACTCGTTTCTTGTAAAATGCAAAAACAATCATTTATGATAGCATTATACCGCCAAACTTCCTTGAACTGTACCGCACAGCGCACTGATCCGAGTAAAGACGGACAGGTGCACAAGCCAATTCATCGGTTTTTTCATGCCAAACCGGACCGTAAAAAATCGGAATGCCGGACAGTAAAATTCCTTGTAGTGCACAAGCGCCCTTAGTGTATTTTATGATACTTTTGAAATCCCGCAGATGTCGACTTTGCATATCTCATAAATAACTTTCTTACTGAAATAATATACTTGTAGCAATGTATCGAAACGTACTTAATATGACGTGCTATTTGCATATATATTGCGTATCTATATTTGTTACTATTTCTTCAGCAAATATTATTATAAAGGCGTTATTTGAAGGACCTCATGGCGTAAGTTATTCATTTAACTTAATAAGAATAGAAATAATTTACGTAAGGAAATGAAGAAGAAGAAGAAATGGATGACCCAAAATAATTCTTATACTATAATACAAAAAGAGGTTAAACTCCATCCAAGTTAAATTCAATTGACTAAGAATTTAAAAACTACTGGCATTAAGGATTCTGTTTTACACGAGTGAAAATCCTTAAAGTATTTGCTTGAAGGACTTTAGTCCTTACCCCTTTTTATTTCGACATCGACATTCTTGAATTTCTTTCAGTTAAATGTGAAATTAGTTTCAATTTATAACTTTAAAAAATTATATACTTACCGACAATTGTAAAAAAAATGTAGTTTAAATATACATTTATTTATTTTAAAGCCATTTCATTTGACACTGTGAAACTAAAACAAATCTGCACAATGAAGTAGCGACTCCTAGTATAAACTTAGATAAACGTTTTCATTAATATGAGCCTGTATTTTGGGAAATAGGTACATTGTGTAATGGAAAAGCGGGTGCAGCGGAAAACGTGAACATACATACACTGAGATTGGCAATCATATTAATATTTTAGATGAATTTAAATTTTCTATAGCATGCCATTTTTGAATATTTGAAAGCATGTTTTACAAGTTTTATTTGATTAATTTAGCGACGAGAAATTAGTTATGACAGGAAAGAACTTTATCGAGTCTTTTAGAAGGGAATAATAATAGAGATGTCAAATATGGTTGGACATGGATATGGATCGTAAAGAAGTTGAATGAAGTGCTATTCGAAAGGAATACGATAGAAAAAGTCAAATCAAGTTCTGCGATTTGCACAGATACTTTCTGATTTCTAATTTTTGATTTGAGTTGGTCAATTTTGAAAACGCAAAGTTTGAAAATTAAATATAATTAATCCACTTTTGCTGTATGTTCAGTCACATATGGCGTGTAACGTGTTTTTTAATATCAACATAATTTACAATTTCCATATTTTTTATTATGTGCATCATTTTGGCTGTCCGTGTGTCCGCGAAATCGCGACAGCGTCATAAAACTCGTATGAGCCGGCAAGTTGGACAAAGCCGCGCGATAGTGCTGTGCTCATGCTTATCATAATCCGTGTAAAAATATTACGTAGCTCCTGCTGTTGTCGATTTGTTTATATTAAAAGCAGGCTTGATAGTTTGTTGAAACTTTATTAGATTTACCTATCTATAGTAGAGCTAAATCATGTTCCAGAAACTTCTTTCGTTTGATTGAACATGTAAATCTCAGGAACTATTGTTTCAAACTGAAAAAAATTGTTTTCTGTTGGATAGTTCAATTTTTGAGGAAGGTGGAAGGAAACATCTTAGGAAACATCGATCATGTTACTTGCTTTCTATTTTTTGGCACTGACGTCATGAAAATGGTATTTGCAGAATTAGGTACGGGATGAAATTTGGTATGGGACTGATATGAATTCTATCATGATAAATATAACCCAAAGGGTAAAAATATGGTAAAAATCGATTTGTAAAGAGCAAAGTCAAACATCCTTTATCGAGCCCCAACTTTTTATTTTACATTTCGAGAGGCTTGGCCGTCTAGCCAGCGGTGACGGAAAAAATGGCGTAATTAAATCGTGCTTGCCAAGAAACTGTCAATAAAGTGAGCTCAGTAGCTGGCTAGCAATTATGAGTTGGCAGGTGACCACCAAGCCTGGTAGCTTCTGGGTATTAAAAGATTTCAAACTTTAAGCCTCTGAGCTGGTAGTGGGTTGTAGCTATTTAGCTTTTTTAAAGTATTTTTTCTTTATTTTACTATGCAATTATAATATAAGTGAAGTCCCATGTAATGTAAGGGGCAGATGCATTATATATCTGTTTCACTGATCGATTTTCTTTACAAGTAGGTGATCAGCCTTCTGTTTCCTACCAGACCGAGAATCGAAGCCAGGACGCCTCGGTGCTACGCTCACGCGTCAACCACTGTACCAAGGAGGCGGTCATGTAATATAATATACTGTTGTAATTCAACTCGATCAATAAATTGAAACTTGTCCTGTACAAATTTTAACAAACTAACTTCTACCTTCTTTGTTGCTTGGATCTATCTTTGATTACATTACTTTAACTTAAAAAAATGAGCTTACAAAGCTTTTAAAGCCCATGGTCGTAAATAATGAAAACCTTAAAACCTTCCAAGCTGTTAAAACCGCGATATTTTTCTATATTTCTAAAACAATACGTCATAACGGAAGCTGGGGTCCCGGTCCCGCGGGATGTACTAATCAATCTAGACAGACCATTACAGGCCAACTATTAATCTCCACAGCATTGACTGAGCGAGATCCGATGCACGGGATGGATATAGAGAACTGGATGGTACTTGTTGAATATTGTATATAATATATATATATATATATTTATATTGTAATCTATGTATATCTATGTATATTATATAGTATATCTGTATAGGTATCTATCTATGATGATGACAGATAGACAAATATTTAATAAGATAGGTACAATTAGGTTATACAATTAGGTAATCGAGTAACTTATACTTTGGATATTCAGAGATAAGAAACACTTAACCTATCATTTTAAGATGGTTTGCTTTCTAGAATAAAGTTCATTAGTAATAGCATTAAATTTGTTTCACACGTTGGTATGTGATCAATTAACACATGATTAGTTAAGATTAGCGTTAGTGTAAACCATTTATTTAAAATTTTGTTATTGTAATGCAATTTATTTACAACTGCTTACTAAAATTATTTTTAATATTAACAGAAAGTAAGAAACTTAAAAATAAATTGTTTTAAACGACACAAATATTTATACGCAACATTTCCTGAATGTCCAGCCAAAGTGCTAAATAAATAAGTACGCTTTAATAAATATCTTAATACGATATCCAGTTCTCTACATATATAGTATGGGACACACAGGGCCCAGGGATTGACGAGTTTGGTCCGGGATCCGTGTTAATGTATTGTGTGCGGTTTGGGGTTTGTAATTGTCTGTTACACTGCTTTGCTTTAATGTTAAGCGAGTTTGCATTACAAGGGACTTGATTACGATCGATAGTTTAAACTCGGCTTTAAATTACATGTGTTAGGTACTAATGGTTAATTGTAGTCTTCTCCGTAGATACTGCTTTCCGAATCGGTGGTAAATGTTAAAAATATGTACCTAATGACGTTTCAAAAGTGCTTCTAGAAGAAGTCTAATTGAATAAATAAATGTTTGAGTTTGAGTTTGAGTTTGAGTAATTCTCTCATCATCGTCTTCATATTGCAAATTAAAGATAGTGTGATTGGTAATATATTTGGAAATTAATCAGCTGAAGACATGGTCAGTTTATTGATGAACTTATAGCGTCTTATGCTTTTGTAAGCATGCAAACAGTTCACTTATTTAGACAAGTCAAAGGTTAACTTTGGTATCATCTATGATTTAGTAACCATAAAATACGATTCAGTATTACTTTTTATTTGAATAATACAATATACCTGCCAAAAAGAAAATGATTATGTCAGTCATATAGTATTTGAATAATACACAATTCTGCTTAATATCAATTGGCGTAGAATTCGCACAACATTGAAATATAACACTTCTATTTCACAACAAAGAACCTTTCTTTATTTGGGAGTATCTTCTTGCTTAAATATATCTTGCTATTTGCGCACTTCGTTAGCAACTTGCAATACTAGCCGCTTCAGCGCTTCAACTATAAAAGAGTCATTTAAGGTTTTTGTCGGTCAGCGCTTGATTGATTGAAGACAGATGCAATAAAAACCGCTCTGTGTTTTACTTTGACTGCAGTTTCAACGGTGGCTTTAAGTTCGATGGATTTGTGTTTTTCAGTCGTATAGCTGTCGGTTTTGCAGGAAGCAATTAACTATTAGGACTTAGGAGGAGGTATTTTTAATTATTTTACGGTAAAAATACTTTATTTAACAACTAGACTTATTAAAGTAATTTGTAATGTGTAAACAAACACAGAAATGTCTTTAAATTTTTAAGCTATTGCATAGCTTCTATCGCGGGCCTTGAGCGCGGGGACCGAATCGAGAAATTCCGTAACGAAAAAACCTCACGCTCCCCACTCCGACGGGAGGAGGTGTGGCTTGAAGGCATAGCATGCAATAGCTTTACCGCGGCAGTCCCCGAGTGCCACACGTCGTTTTTTTTAATAAGCGACTTCTTCGTACATCTTTATTAGTATTTGAAATTGTTAACAACTGGAGACTTTCAATTACCTACACGTCGATTTTTCCTCATCACGCCGAATAATAAAATAAGCACCTGCTAATAGATTACAATGCAATCTTAAGATCTAACCTTATGACCAATGTACAGTTGGTATCTGTTAGAACAAGATATTATATGATATTATCTAAATAAAATATCCCGTAATAGGTAATTTCTATGTAGGTAAGCAAATACGTGCTGTGTAGAACTTGTATTGAAACAGTATACTTAATTTCTACCGGGCTAAGCAGCGTAGGATGGCTGAAATATAATTTAAGATGAAATATGTATTTGTTACAGGCTACTAGAACGAAAACTTTTCTGCACAAAGTCATGGGAGCAAAGCAAGTTAATTAAAATCCTTTGAAGTATTCTTCATTTTCACATAATACAGTCCTTTGCGCTCTATTCAACATTTTAATAAGGATAACCATAGAAACGCGAAAACCTTAATTTAAATCATCTTTTAAGCCGTATTCATCTCCCATATGAGCAACGGCTTTAGAGATTATAATAATGAATATTATATTTAATCTTGTTTAAGATGCTGTACTTGTATGAAGAAAATGTAAATTTTTGCTAGAAAATTCTTGGAGAAAGCCACATATGGCACCTGATATGTGGTGAATATATTATATTTATGAACATTTATTTTATACTAGCTTCTCGTCGTGGCTTCGTTCGCGTTTTATCATACGAAATATTAATGAGATAAGTATTACTTAATAAACGATTTTTAATTAAAATCATTATTAATTAATTATTTATGAAATCCCATAGAGTTCATGAAACCATTTTTTAACAAAAATTCCTTAAGGTGTATAGAAAATAGAAATATGTACAAAATTATGTTCCAAATTATCCGAATTTCCTTTACAAAACCATTCACATTTACCGTATTTTACAGTCCAAATACTCCAAAACCGTATAAAGACGTTAAATGTAAGCGATTTCTAAGGTGTAATATATTTACGCGCATGTAAGCGTCTCTAGCGACTAATTACTGACTACAAGCGCCTACCTGACGGTGACTCTAGGCAAAATTTCTACAGTACATTATTCCTTGAAACACTTACTATTGAAACTCGATGGGTTTGACTTTATTTATATATTATGTCTTGTGTGTTTTAAAAATCGTATCAATAGGATAAAGAAGAAGGACTGCTGAAAAAAATGTCAATTTTGTGATTTGATTTGAATTTCGTTTTCTGACTCTATGTGAAAAGTAGTCGCCATAATTTCATTAATTCGGTATTTGAGTTCGGTTTACAAAAATCTGGTGTACATCTGGTAAAGACCATATTAAATCTTATAATTACTCATTTAATATTAATATATTATTTTTATTAACATTTCCAGATGAAAACTAAATTTTAATCCCTAGTTTAGTAAATTCGTTCGGAATAATCTTCACTCACATCCAGAATTTTTTACTCTATGAGCAGCAAAATCACCAACGTAGAATTTTCAATATTTCTTACTAAGCTAAACTCGATTGTGTGTTAAGACGTTTCAATCGAGTTTCCATAGTAGCGTTAAAAGTTAGTAAGACGCCGGAGCATACTGTATAGTCACTATAGACGGTATAACCTCACCCGGGACAGTTTAGGAATTCGTGCCAAAAGACGGGAATCGGGAATCTTTCAGGTAGAGATTATTCTTGGCTCCCGATCAAACTTATGAGCGGCGTTTCCTTTTAAATTCCTGCTTTTTTGAATGGACGAACTTAAATAGTTTATATTAAATCATGGTTACTATTGCGTCTGTGGACTTGCCAAAATTTCGTTTCCTGTGCGTGTTTGTGGCTTTTAAAGGATTTATTTTTAAGGGGATTTTCCGTAAGAGTAAATTGAAATAGGTATTGAGTGATTTACGATATGCTTGCATGGTTGCCTGTTTAAGTCTCACATTTTAATTATTTAAGTGATATTTTATATACCTAGACTCAGGGTAATTTTTTATTGTGTTGTTCTGTGATTTCGTAGGTAATAAAACATCATGAAGTAAAAAAAATAACATATTTTAATCGTGATTAAAATTAACAACTACATACAACTTTTTACTCTATAAAGAGCAAGCGAAAGCTGACAAAACGATAGAGCACAGGTCTGAAAGTGATACATACTTTCAAAGGCAAAGGGGATGAATAACTACATTTCAAGAAATTATGTACATCGCTTGAAAAGTTTAAACAAAAATTTACTATGGACTAAGCACTTAGTTGCTGAGCCTGTGTAAACCGGCCGTAAAAAACATTTTCTGTCATAAACCAGACATAATTAATTCGCATTTGTATCACTCTTTTTTACAAAAGGCGCGTGCATAAAACGAAAACATTGACATACACGGATTGGCAATTGCTTAATGCCATACCGAATCGTTTGACATAAAAACGTTTTACTGGCGAACTTATTAAAGATGTTATTGGCCGTAAAAAGTTGCCGGTTATCTGAGAATCCGTTTATTTTATAGCGTCTGCTGCGGTGATGCTTCAGATTTTTAGTGCTGTTATTAAATACAAGGGTTGGAATGCCCGAAAATTACGGGATGTAATAGGTAAGTACGTAAGACAGGCAAGATGATCAACCTTTTGAGCTCTACAAGTAAAAAATAATTTAGTATAACTATAAAACACGCTTTAAACTCGAGAAATTATTGTATTGTCACCGATTCTAGCTAACTAAATTCGATAAAACAAAGTTTGAATTAAATCTGTTCGCTTTAGAGTAGGTAAAATTCGGTTATATACAAACATACAGATGAAGCTAATATTTATAAGCATGTTAAAAAGGCAAATTGAAATAATGAATCCAATTCGTTTTTAACTAAATTTGCTCTTGTTTTTGAAAGGTTAGGTTAGAAAGTTATAATAATTGAATAGTGTATGAAAACTGTCATCGTAGATTTCAAACTCATAACCTACAATTATTATAAAATAAACAACAAAAAGGCTTATAATTCTAAAGAGTGAAATACTATACGGGTCGTATGAGTATCTTTATTTCAGAGTAACTTCTAGCTGTCGGAACCGATTTGGTTGTTACGAGTTGTAGAGAAGACACAAACTAGATAAAATTACAACGAAATTTAAACAGTTTCGAATTCGCTGGCTACTACATAAGTTAATAATAAGTTTGTTTCAGAAAGAAGGAAATACATAGAGCAATATTATTATTCATAATATAGATGAGATTAATAAATGTATACAAAACTAGTAGGTAATTGAGTAATTTTTAAGTGAACCAAATTTCAAATGAAATAACAATAGAATTATTATTGTACATGCGTTTTATATTTGAATATCTTGAAGATAAATTTATTATTCTAATTTAAAAAGAAAATACTAATAATGAAACGTCGTTGGAATCATCCATCTTCCATTTCCCAGCATCCATCAATCATTTAAGATAAAAAAACTTCATGTAAAAATTATGGTAGGAAGAGCGTGGGATGTGACTTCACAAAGTTTTAATTTATATCTTTACAAATAATTTTGATTTTGATAGTCTGTTTATTTTTTAACATATTCTTATTAGCTTCATATGTATGTTTTAAGTTTGCATGTAGCCCTCTCCGAAAGACTAGAGTAAGTAAATAACAAGCATAATATGTTCGTTGATTTTTATTGTAGTAGCTTTTCGCTTGAGGCTTTAATTAATAAATTAGTTACTGTAATGTTAAAACTGTATAGTCCATCTTGAGAAAGGTCACATCAGTCTGTATTGCAAATTTTATTTTGTTTTTCTGTAGTTTTAGTAAGAGAACGTATCAGAAACACACAGACAGTTACTGTCGGAGTTATAACATTATCACGGATTTATATGTTATAGATTCACCGATTTATTTAATATCATCACGTACTGCGTCCCACAGATCACTGTTAGAACAGAGAGTGCCATAAACAACAATAAAGAGACGTGTAAATTTTCATCCAGCCGCCTCTATATCATAATACATTGAACTGTGGAAATATGTGCACATACGCCTACTTGTATGGAATGCGAAATTTATATTGACGTTTGATTAATCTGTGGTTGTGTTAAGATGGGTAAGTATAAGTACACATAATAACTGTCTTACCACAAAAAACTTTAGACAGGGTTTAACTTTAAGAGAGGGTTCTCTTTAATCTGGTTTTCTCGTATTTCACATAGACAACTATTAAAGTGACAGATCCCTGGTTTAAAGTTAGACTGTGTTTAAATTGTTTTGTGGTAAGACCATAAATATTTACTACGGTATAAGTGAGATAACTAGTCAATAATACCTACTGTATTAGAAAATAAGCGCATTGATTATAATAATGTATGTTATGTGTATTTTTAAATTAGAGAAATCATAAATGAAATAAGAGGATAGTATGATTTAAAACCAAAGTGCAAAATTGCATATATTTTTCCACAATGACTAGAATCTTTTTCATATATTATCATCATCACAACACATGTGATAATCTTTCAGGTTTCATTTTCGAAAAAGTTTGCACCAAATAAAAAAAATACATCACTTTTACAATAATTCTAGCCAAAACACAACGATAACCAGATACAATATTAATAGACATACAAGATTTATAATGTCGTTATTTGAAAAACTTTGAAAAAGTATCAGACGCGAACAAACAGCGTGCAGGTGAGAGTCATAAACACAGTCCGTAAATCATAAAGTTTAGATATATTGGTAAGAGTTTGAAAATATGAAAGATGCAACGTTATTGGTTGTATGTAAGTATGATATATTACGTGCACGCATTTGCGAGGAGCGGAAAAAGCTTTATTTGGTTTGATCTTGCAAAAAAGTTGGGGAAAATAATAAGGTTATAAACTATATTCAGTCTGCGATGTTAGAGCGTGTCAGTCGTACCCAGAACAAAATATCCCTCTTAGTGACACCCTATCCTATTTTTACTTTCGCCGAAAAAATGCACAAATACCTCTACTGTATTGTATTAAATCTAATTGTGTTGATTTGTCTGTATGGATCTGGCCGTATTGTTTAGAAAATGGAATTAAGTATAAATAGGTACTATTGTACTGATTCGGGATATTATCACTTTATGTTAATATAGTCAAGTATAACTGCGTCACGTTTTTGAATTACGCAATAGGCATACAACTAAGAATTCTTTCAAACACGCAAGTAATATTAAAACCAAGAACTTCTCTTCATGCCGCTAAAAATCACAACACAATTAGCACTAAGCGCAATTCAACTGAATTCTGCGCACTGCGCGCTAAATCTTATTTATTCTTTCATAAAAATATTTAAAAACGCCTCCAGCCCACTCCGCCGAAATAAGCGTCATTTTAATTCAGTTGGAAATCGCGGCAAGCCGTATAATGCTAGTATTTAGACGAGATTGCTACTTGTACGCGGAGGCTGTGCCAACTATTCGTGGTTACATTACGCGAATTTACACGTTTGTCTCGCTTTAAAATAATATTTGTTTACTTACTGGAGTGAGCGTAGAAGTTTTCATGTTTAGGGACGGTTTATCGTCGATTTGATTTAATTAGGCTTGTGATATTTCAAGTATTTGTACTGATTTTGAAACTGCTTTTAATTACTTATGTAATTTAACACAGGTGCAATTACGCATGTTATAATTTGCTCATAAATTCCTCTTGAATTACTCTATCTAATAAAATTACTATTTGTGGGACGTTTCTAAAGTTAAACAACCAGAAAAAGTAAATGTAGAGTACCTACTAATTTGAACGAAAATATATTCGTTAAAAGAAATGAGTTCCAAATGATTTGCTCACTTCTTTAAAACTGAGACACACTGTCTCAGTGATAAAAGCAACAAAGTTTATTTAATAAAGAACATTTCTCTATCTATTCCACAATAGCGTAGCAAAAACTTTGCATTAAAATACAGCGACACTGCGGTTGATCATAATTATCCTTAATTAAAAGACAATTCGTGTAAATAAAACGGGAATTATCAGTATAATGAAATTTAAAACGAATATCGAAGCAGGCCGCGATCAACTGAAGACTTAATGACTCTCTCATTACATGAAACGGTTCGTTAAAACTTAATGAGGGAGGGATATTGTAGTAAAAACGCTTCTTTGTGAGATGTGAATATTCGGGTTATGTGTAACATTTGTTACTTTTGGGGTGTAGATGACTTCTATAATACCTACTACTGCTTTTATTTAAGCTAGTGTAAAAAATAATAGCTACGTAGTTGAATAGCTACTTTTTTGGGTTTCTGTATGAGTTTGTATTGATTAACAACTAGTAAGAACAGCTTGAGTATTGTAATTATTTATTTCCTAATAAAGAAATTTAACTTATCGTTCAATTTTTCTTTCAATTTTTTCTGAAGTTTCAACAATCTAATTTTAACAAGTTTTTTTCTTAAAAACAGAACTTCTACAAGAAATTATCTAGAGATCTATTTTAATAGAAAATTATTACATGAACCTAAAATTAATGGGGAAATCTCGCGTTAAATGCCATAATTCATAGAAAGCGTTGGATTTCAATAAAACGGGCTCGTCTAGCCATTGCACTAATAGCAGTTTAGTTCAAATAGTTTGTAACATTAGCTCCGACGAGGGGTGTATTACGGCAATTGATTTAATTAACGATCGATATAATATCGCACGGGCGGGAACTGCCTAATTTAACGACGACTCTTCAAACTTACACCACCATCAAAGTAGTTAATAATAATACTTTATACATTTTTAAGGATATTAGGGTAAAGGTAAAAGCCTTCTTCAGGTGTACAAATATTTATTGTGGAACACATCAGTTATATACGTCAAACACATTTATAGTCATATACGTTTAAATTCCTAAGTTTTCACTTTTTCACGTTTTCACACAAAAAAACTCAAACATTTCTTTTTGCAATAAGACGAACACTATAACAAGAATATTGTATGTAATATTTTTTTCACGTACATAATAAAGCACACTCCAAGAATAGCCGCCCAGTTTCCGTCGGAATTCCCGCGCCTAACTTGCGAGTGTTCCGGTAACTCTAAGTTTTTGTGACACGCCGCCTCCGAATGTATAACTCGACTGCAATTTCTGTTCTCAGGACACTTGTAACACGTTTAAATGGAGTTTCGCAGCTTATGCAGGTTTATTATTGCGTAGAGTTCGCGTCTTAGCGACTTCGCTAACGACTTCTATTAACGTCGCCTTAGTCTAGCGTCGTGATGTATTGTTTAAGTTTGGTATAACGTGTACGCTTAAAGTTACAATGTTATTAAGGGGATTGTCAGTGTCGAGGGGACCAGGGTGTGCTCCTTGGGGGATGCCAAGCTGAAAAAAGTTTTGAGAAAGTCAATAGCTATTTTTAATGCAAGAGGATGATAGCTAATATAAAAAAAAAGTAAAGTGGTTAAAGTATGTTTAAAAAGTAGAGTAGTAGGTGAAGCTCGGTAAAAAATAATAGGTATTAAAGGTTGCTGAAAATTACATTTTAAAAAGAAGATAACAGAGGAAAAAATGCAAAGATCATTGCTTCCATTTATCTGCTTACATACAAACAACTTTCTTTAACTAGACCTAAATTGTTTATTCAACTAGGCCTAAATTAAAAAATACATTAAAAACAATGCGTATCTTTAGAGCCGAGGAATGTGACCCAAAAAGCAAGACTAATTAAAACATAATTAAAAGCAGCTATTGACAGCTCGGAGCACTAATTAGAGCTGCGCCAGAAAGAGTTCCGTTTACATCCGCCAACTGTTGTGGAGTACAGGGTCTTACAGTGTCTTTGTGCTAGGGCTGTCGATTGGAAAAATTTTGATAAATTATGTAAATTAGAAGGAATAATAATGGTGAAAGTTTTGTCGCTTGTTGCATAACATAGGGGGAGGTAAAGTATATTATAGTTAATGCTTTATTTATACACACTTGTGTAGTTAGCATCGTATATATTTTTGTATGTATTAAAATTTATTCCATCGATATAATCATATGGACATCACATCGCTGTTAGGTATAAATTATAAATAAAGTGGAGCATCAATACACCAAAATAATAACTATTAATGAGTCATTTAAAAAAGAACTATCTCAATAAGAAGTTGTAGTAAAGTGGAAATAATGGAAGTATTTCCTGGTATTTATGGTAATAGTCAATTCTATTCTATTTAATTGTTTCATATTGAATTGACTGATTTGGGTTTCCTTAAGTGCTTAAAAATTTAAGTTCAATATTGAGAACGAAAGTAGCAGTTGACAACCCTAAAACAAAAGATGCCTAGTCACGTGTCTTCAATAAATTACAATAAAAATTATCGGAAGAGGGCGCTCGAAAAAACCACCAGGTGAGAGGTAATGAGGGAACTTAAGGCTGAACCAATTTTGATATTCAAATTGTGTTTGCTTCAACGATGTTTCGCGAACTTGCATTAATGAACTGTGATTTAAGATATTTATTTTCTTGTGTGATTTGTATTATGTCATTTATTGGTAATTTTAATAATTTGTTTATAAGGATGGAGAAATAAGAAAGGTTTGTTATATTTTCAGGATGATGAAATAAGCGAGGATTGTTTGCAGAAAACGTGTTTGGAAAGAGAATTGATTTACTTATTTCTTTGCATACAAAAAATTTACATCAGTTAACTGAATCTAGAATCTAATTAAATTTGATTATGTCATTCGTTAATAGTTAGAGATATCCATACTAATATTATAAATGCGAAAGTAACTCTGTCTGTCTGTTACTCAATCACGCCTTAACTACTGAACCAATTTGCATGAAATTTGGTATAGAGATATTTTGATACCCGAGAAAGGACATAGGCTACTTTTTACCCCGGGACATAGGATAGGTTTTATCCCGGAAATCCCACGGGAACGGAAACTATGCGGGTTTTTCTTTGAAAACGCGGGTGAAGCCGCGGGCGGAAAGCTAGTATATTATATAGCATACTATAGCAAACTTACATTTGTGATTACGTTTCGCACAACAAAACAACACAATTTACTGCCAAATTACGAATCATAATGTCAAGTTAATTTCCTGTAAAAGGTAAAAATACTGT
Organism: Colias nastes; assembly: GCA_907164665.1. Taxonomy (NCBI): domain Eukaryota; kingdom Metazoa; phylum Arthropoda; class Insecta; order Lepidoptera; family Pieridae; genus Colias; species Colias nastes. Next base: position 18,130 of record CAJQZM010036156.1, read on the forward strand.
TATCGTAAATATCAGACGTCGGATCGACATTTTTATTATTCAATATTGCGCGGGCATCACATAAAGTTGTATCGGAATATAATAACTTGGGAATGTAACGAGTTTGTCTGTACATTAGCATAGCTATTAAAATACTGGCCCGCGTCGCGTTGGATTGTGGTGGCGGTGATAGCGGTTCAAAAATATAATTGGAATTTTTTGCGATTGAATAAATTAGGATGTGTGAAGAATGTTACAATAGTGGCCAATTAGTAGGTGATTTAACTATTTTGTTGCTTTTAAATAAGAAACTAATGAAACTCGTGCAATGAAGAACAGCCAATAAATTTAAATTGAAAATCTTCTTTAAAATAAAATGACTTTTGTAATAAAAGCACGATTTCTAGGAGCATGTTTCAATGAAACCTGAATTTATATACTGAACTAGTCTCTTTGTCTGTCCATATTATGGACACTTATACCTTTAACGTACGCAACGGTTTTTGATGCGGTTTTTTAAATAGATACAGCGACAATAGAAAGTGGAATGTTTTTATAATTGTGTGTATATATAATGCATAATTGCAACCGTTCGAAGCCTTGACGGGTCACTAGTTCATAATAAATTATTTTATATATATTTTTCCTCTAACAGTACCACCACGCCCCACATTCAGTATTACATAATAGCGTGCGTGGGTGCTTCAACTAAATGGTGACATTTTCATGTCTAGCAAGTTATTATTCTGTCTCACAGTCATGAATATGTTTTAGGTGCCGGCACTGTGATAAACAATCATTATTTATTTTACGGTTATAATAAAAATTATAAAGAATGTTTATTTCTAAACATGTGAGTTTTTATAAATTTTAAAACCTGATTATAACGTATGTGTGTGTGATTTTATATTCAAGAGAAACTTATATGTAAGAAAATAAATGGTTCTTTTTATTACTATTATAATAGGCTTAAAGTTATTGTATAATTAATATGCCTTTAACGCATTCGTAAATAAAATAGTGTGTGATATATTGGAAAACAGAAATTCTTTTAAGAATAGAATTTGTTCATATATAAATTGATTGATCTTCATGAAAAATATTTTTATTAAAGAATTCGCTACTATAAATATTTTTAACAGTTTGTACAAAATATGTTCAAATTGTAATACCGGAATTTTGAAGAGCCCAGCTCTTAATAACTCGATAATCCCTAGTGGATAAAATAGAATAATTTTATATACAAGTAAAAAATACCACACATTTACTGAAACATTTTTTATTATATTTAATCTCTATTACATTTTAAATTAATATTTGCCCGTTTCTGTTTAATAAGTACTACAGTGGATAGTAAATAAACACAATTAGTCTTTGGAAACATATTAAAATTTGTAGTAGTAGATATAAGAAAAACTTTTAATAAGATGTATTTCAAAATTCATCCAAATCCGTTAAGCACTTTGCAATAGTATATTTTTATAAAAATATTACATGCTTAATAATGCTTATGTAAGATTAAACCTAATGTATAATAAAGAATAAATAAATATGTTTATTTTAAGTACTGCCAGTGTTGTAAGTTAAAAATAAATCCATTGAAGTAATACATTGAAGAAGTGGTACTTGTTGGTACAAAAATGGTGTTTTAGTGATACTATTATTTGTCTAGTTTATTTTGAGATTCGCAGACGTGCGTGTTATTAGACAATACCCGAAATTGCCTTCAAATAAATTACTGATCGCTATTTGTTTTATCAAAATACGTATTTCAATGTAAGGTATTATTAAGATTAACCGTTAGAAATTAGGTTATTGAAATGGGTTCATTTTTGTGTGCGAGTATCAAATAATCAACCATAATATTCTATGCTATTTATCTATTATTTATTTATTTATTGTCTCGGTTTTAATAATAATTTATGTCGACGCAGTACTGATGTGTTAAGTTAATGTAATTAAGGAAAACCTTTCCCTCTGTTTATCAATAGTTTTTTTTTACCATTGTCATTGAATCCAAAAGAAGTGCATAGTGTCCATAACAAAACCAGTCCATAGACCAACATAAATATACATAACTTCATCACGAATTTTTGTAAAATTTTACTCTATTTTGTTCTGCAAAAAATGTCTGCAACAACAATAAATCCTCTCTAATATTCGGACTGTAAAGGTTTTTAATACACTAATGTTGTATAGCACAGAGGGCTGTCGTCACAAATTTTTGGCAGTGATTCATGATTTGTTTTGGCTATGAAACTAAAACTCTGCTTGACTAATGGACTCCGGTAATAGTAAACTTGCTTATATTTTACGTGGTATTGTGTATTCTCCCATTTTTTATAATATTTCGGGATTTCGATGTTATTCTAGAAAATTGATAATGACAAATTTGTGACAAATACATCTTTACGTAGAAAACTAGCACATAATAAAAATGAAGATATAAAATACAATAACCTTTTTTAAATAATTTAGTTCAGATTGTTATATTTTGTAGCTGTTCATATAGGGATCTATAATATTTATAGAAATCAAACACTCGATTTATAGAGATGTCAAATAAGATTACTTTCTCCGATAGCGATAAGAGAAGCATGAAGAAAATATAGTAGCGTAAGTAAATGTACTTAATTCGGTTTGTATAACGTACATTGAATATCTGCTGCTTATAAACATACACACAATGTATATTGTAACTTATTATGCCAATCGGCAGCAGTTTTGTGCTCCTTGTACTATCCAATTTATTGCATTGATCATAATAAAAGAAAAAACAATTAAACAGTTACATAAGTACAGTTTTAATTAAGTGCTTTTCGCACACAATATTAAAAGTGAAGCAATTATTATGAAAACACGAATACGAGCGAACGGTTCACTGTTTAACACGCCACTCCATGTGTATTTAGGACTCTTATACACGAGCGGTTTTGTAGCGTAAGAAGTAACGATTATAAAATTATAATTTCATTTAGTTGCTTTTTTAGATTTGTTGGTTAAGTACGGATTCTTTACTATTTTGAAGAAAAATTGACGATTTTACTGGAAACGGTGTTAGGAAATTTATCTCTACGCTTAGAAGAGATAATATATTTCACCGTGTGTAGAATATTAAAAGCGCCATTTAGAATTAATTTTGGACATCGCCCTATTTTAAGGTAAATAAGATAATAATATGTCTGCACATGAAATTCTATACGTGGTTTGATTTTGATATATTTTATCTTCTAATGGTATCGACTCTACCATAGCTACGACGTAGAGCGTAGAGGTGCGTAGCAGTCTACGCACCTAAAGCTACGAATGCGTAGCCATTTCAATTCTTTTACACGCTTGTAACAAATTTCCCTTACATTGATTGTTTAATAGTTGATTAAAATGTAATTATAAGTTTGAATAACTAAGGAAATTGGTTGTGGAATTACATGTTGCGTGTGGATTTCTCGGGTTATTATGGTTTTCATGAGAATCAAGAAGTTTTACAATTCTTATGGTTTTAATTTCTATTTAAATATACACGTAGTAAAATATACCAATCAGATATATATATAAAGATATATGATTTATTGATTATATATTATTTTTTTTTGCATATTATCATCAGCAGCTTTAGATGTATACAACCACTGTATATTTTGGTATGTTTTCACCAGATTATAGTTAACAAGTTCATAGGTTTGGTGTGTATTAAACAATTTCATTATTTTATTATAACTACCAAAAATAGTTTCACTACCAGGTTTCATCTCCACAACTAGATATAATAAATCATATCTGTTAAATTAAATCGATTAATAAATTTAGAAGTTAGTATGAAAATAACTATACATTAACTTACATACAGTCTTCATTACACACTTCTTTCAACATACCAGTCATTTTACATTAATTGCAAAATTCGGTCAGTCAAAAACATTCACACAGCCAGTGCATTATATCTTAACGTCGCGAACACATGCGGGGGCAATAAACCCTGCATCTGTCACTTGCTGGCCCGTTACAATCGATACCATCTCGTGGTGGAAAATGGTAGCGATTTATGGCTGAATTTGCATGTGAAGATGGTTGAGGTAAGGTAATTATTAGACAGAAATTTTGATATTTTTAAGATAAGTTTTGATCAATATTTCCTTATGTTTTTTTTAAAGCTCATAGGGCTTAATCAGTTGTAAAGACCCTGACTTTATAAATAAATAAATAAATAAATTTCTTTATTTCAGAACAATTTACAGTCCCATAATTTACAAGTTATTTATATAATTATAATACGAAAAAAACAATTAACAAAAATAGCCATTGATTATTACAGTGATTATTACATTATATTACAATTGAAATCCAAGCTTTATATAAACTACTAGTAATCATTCTGTCAGCCAAACTGCGTACAATTTTATTTCTACACTTGTCAACTCTGGACATAAATGTAGCAATTCTGTGTCTTTGGATGGCATTGAAGGAGTTAACTCTAAAATGTGTGTACATTTCGGAAGCGCTGCAAAATTTGTCGAGCCCCATCAGATAACGAAAGATGTTATTGTGCTCTACTCGAATGCCATCATGTGCTTTTTTGGTGTAATTAGTCGAAAGTTGACAGGTATAGAGGGACTGACAGAAAGTCTTGAATAAATAAACTTTAACGGAATTGGATGCCCCACGAAATTTCCGGATGATCATATTGCCGATGACACAGAGGGCACGTCGTTGTCGTTCTATATCGGCATCATCTTTTCTTTTAGATGTAACAATGTGGCCAAGATACTTAAAGCTATCTACTATTTTAATGGGGTGGCTGTTAATGCAGATTGGCGGAATATTATCTGGTCCCTTTCCCGATCTGAATATCAAGATTTCTGTTTTCTTGACATTGTACTGTAGACTATGTGAAAGAGCATATCTTTCACATATGCCAACCAGTTTACGTAGCCCTTTGATTGAGGGGCTGAGCAGAACCATATCATCAGCATAACTCAAATTATTGACATATCTGTCATCCAATTTAAGCCCAACTTCAGTCCTACTCAGCTCCACAATCAAATCATTCATATATAAGTTAAACAGATCGGGAGAGGTAACTCCGCCCTGTCTAACACCACACGGGAGAGTATAGCTGTCGGACAGAGTACTGCCCCATCTAACGCTGTTCGTCTGATTATCATACCAATATGTAAAAAGACCAACAACGTCAGAAGAAACATCACTGCTGCGAACTTTTTTCCATAATATATCATGGTTCAAGGTATCAAATGCGCGACTTAGGTCTAGAAAGCATGCATAGACACTAGTACTCTGATTATTATAACAGTTAACAATTTCTTTTAATGTATATACAGCCATATCAGTTCCCACTTCAGGTCTAAAACCGAATTGGGCATCGTCAATATTAATATATGGTGACAGTTTGGAGTGCAAAATTTTTTCAAGTATCCTGGCCACAATTGTTGCCAGCGAGATAGGTCGATAATTAGCCACGCTTGAGATACTACCGGTTTTATTCTTAGGGACAGGGATAACTATAGTTTTAATTAAATCTTTAGGTAAATAGCAATATTTAAGACAGAGAGTATAAAATTGAGCCAGAACCGGGTAGATGTTTTTACTTTAAACCAGTTATATTTGCTACCATTATTAACAAAGTATACAGGAAGAAAGAAATACCATTGTCATTTATTGTTCTTAACTAAATAATTAGCAACTAATTTTACATGTTAATTTACAAAAGTATATGCGACTCGTTAGTTGCTGATCTTTTATCAGTCAGACATTATCGTCTCATGTTTCATCACCCTTATAAAAATCACAAATTACCTACATTCTTGTTACCAACTACCAAGTGATACGCAAAGCTCATTTTTTCAGCCCGAATGTAGCAATAAACCCTACACGAGGAAACAGATTCTGCGAATAGGTGGAGACGTGCCAAGGGGTAGATTTGTAACTCGGGATCTGTCATCGCGTGTGGTGACTAATCTGACCTTTGTGCCAAAATTTGTTACAAGTATTGTGATTTTTGAAGTGAAACTTCTTTATCGGGGTTGGAAAAAAATTTAGTTATTTTTTCGTTACGCGTGACATTTTTCCGTTACGCGCCATCTTTTTCTTATCCCTACCACGCGTGATTGACGTATTTCTGTAAAGTTGCATATAGTAAATTATTTTTTGAAAAATAAGGTCATAAAGAAGTTTCACTTCTTACGTGTGTACACTAGTACACGTACACATTTTTTTTATCATGTATTGTGACGGGTTTTTTCCATCACTTTGGTTCGCACTTGACCATGCCATCGTGAACTTTGTCAAATAACAAATAATAAGACGAAGTTGGTGATATTCAAACAACTACAATATGAGTAGTATACCCCTGGTTATGAACTTTTCTGAATTACAATGGGGAAAATAGTGTAGAATATAGTGTGCATTGTACATCAGTTTCTTGACTCAATTGTCTAATGGTTAGAGATCGATGTCTGACTTCTGTGTAGTGGTTTGATTTAGCTCCCCCGAAAATCAAAGAAATATTTCCATTTATTCAATCTGAAAGAAATATATAGAAAAACATTAAAAAATGTCGCTAAATTAATACACATACATAAGCGACTTCTAGAGTTAAGTACAAAATTAAAAGTATAAACTTCAATAGGCATAGTGAAAAACAGCATAGCAAAACAAGCACTAAATTAATTTAATTTCAAAAGGATAAAAGAGAACGCTTCCTTAATATACGTAACTCTTGCCATGTAAATACTCCCAAGAAACTTGGAACCGTATAAACAGTTAGGAACTTTGAAAGCCAGATTATTTATTCAAACGCAATTTTAAGTTAGATTAAAAAATGTTAAATAGATAATGTGTCTCTCAGGCTGGAAGTTCTGACAAGCCTTCAGGGACTGACTAACTTGTGACTTTCTATTGAATTAGGGGACATTTTGACGGTATTGCTGAGACAAAGTGAATTTATTTCAACATTTCTATGAAGTTGGATTTTTATTTTTATTGTCAATGATGTCCCAAATAATTGATAAAAAATGGTAAAAATGTTATTTTTTACGTAGTTGTAAGTATACTATTGTGTGCACTATCATTATCCTATTTTCTTGCCACTGTCTATAAGTACACATATCATACCAGTTCATATACAACTTCTCAATTCGGCTATAATCTTCCACGTCAACGGCTGCTACTTCTACGTAGGTATAATTTGGTCGTTGAAGCGAAACTTTTTCGTGCTATTTATATAATATTATTTACCATGCTATTTTCCTTCCTGATGAAAAACGTCCTTTTATTAATTGAAGACAGAAAGAGTGAATATTGTTAATTGAAAATAAATTATTTATATTTAGTATCTTGATAAATAATAAGAAATTTTACTTACGTAAAATCAAGACAAATTCTTTGTTAAGTAATTTAAATTATTGAAAAAACATTTCGCATAATCCAATCTAAACCAAAACACACATCCTAATTAGCACAGACCATTAAATCAGAAGTACCAACGTTACCAAAAATATCCGATCGAAATGTAATTTAGTGTGAATTTATTGAGGTTAATAGAGTGGTGATCAGCATTAGTTATGAGATTATAGACGCCTCGCTGAGCACAAGGCATCGCTCGAGATTACCGCGCTTGTTATACAGATATCGATTCGTGAAATGCACTGGAAACAACGTTTTAGTTATTAAAGGGCAAGTTGGTGCCACAAAAGTTTACTTTATGTACGTTTTTATGCACACAGATTTCATATACTATACCTATATAAACATTTAACTTTTTGGTCTGTATCTTTTAAATCATTAACATTCTGTCTAAAGAAGTGCGTTAGTATTTTAAATAGTAATGTCGCACCCACAGAGTAAGATTTGCGAGAATTAGGATACTTACTCCTTGCTCAAATAAACTTATTCGTTAAGTTTTCTTATTAAAAAAACAATTCAATGATACTTACACCACGCAACAGGGATCTCGACTTCGATTTTATGTTGCCATTATTCATCTATTCATCATATTAATATGTATCAAATGAATAGATCAATACCCATACAATATTGCCTATTAATTATATTATATTACTATTACATATTACTTTCAATAATTTGAGCACATCACATACTCGAATCGTTAAGAGCATCTCAAACATTCACGTCAAAACCAGCGAAGCCACGAAACAATCTCAGTCTAAACACGAGTTTATGTTTTAATTAATTATTAGCTCATGTCTTGGAACTTATAGTCGATAGTTTAGATCTTGTGTGTTCGTGTTAGCCGAGTTTTGGGGAATTTGTTTGTGCCTCGAGGGCTGGAAGGCTTCAACTGGCTAATTTAATAATAGATAATTGTCAAACATATAGCTTGGTTTGGCAGTTCGGTGTGTGGGTTTCGATAAGTTTGTATTTTGGTCCGATGGAATTCAGTGCCTTGATTAGTGATGGTGGTGAAACATGAGGATATTGAATTTAAAACATAAAAATACGTAAGGTTCATTATAACTTTAATCATTTTAATTCAGTATTTGATGACAGTTAACATTTAATCTTAAGAGGATTTTAAAATTGTTTAATCAATAGTATAGTACAACATCAATTTTCAAATTAATCTACTGCGTAAAATACGTTACATTATCACGATATTAATAAGAGCTAGATAAGAGTGAACCATTCAGTGGTTGCTTTTATTTCAAATTAAGTAAGTACCATGTTTGATGCATATTCAAACGACACAATTTAAATTACATTTCAAAAGCATGTGTATATTACATAAATCTATGTATTTATAAACAGCCATTTAAATACAAGAAAACAGGGTAAAATATCTGTGCCTCCAGTGAATAAGGGAATAACTCAAAAACAGCACTTTTCAGGAGAGACAAAAAACTATATATCAATACTAAATCTTTATAACTTTAAAATTTTAAGCTTGTATGGGTAAGATATGATGTTAGACTTTAGTTTTACATATGAACACATATTGTAACAACACCATAAATATACTTTTTTCGTGTTTTTTTGTAGTTGTGACCTTATGAACGAGTACTTTATGGAATAACTCAATGTATTCACATAATTTTTTTTTTACTCTTTGCAATATGAAGACTTATGCCCTTATGCACTATGTTCATAATCGCATAACACGACTTATATTATTGCCAGTTTTGGTTTTATAGAAATGATGTGACTTATTATGCTTGAAATTTGTGTACTTTATGACTCAATTGAGGCCTTTTAGTGGAAAAACTATGCACGTAGCTTGAAAAACGAATGAAATCAACGGGTTTTTTTTATCGTTCCTTAGATAATTAAAACAAAACAACATTTAGGTATTTATGCATTTAACCCTAGAAGTCCAATCTACGTAAATTTGATGTATACTCTTCTATATTTACCATCGAATCGCTTCAAAATCCAGAACTAACTCATTAGCCGTCGAGACCTAGCAGTTCATAGTTGGCTCATCCCGGTAAATTCCGCCATTTTGTTGTAAAGAGGATGTTGTGCGTCATTTTGACGTATAATTGGGCTTTTCCTAACTTTTACGATTGTTTCAAATTTTTATTTTGTGATATTTTATTTGAATAATTTTTTTTCCAAGTCACGTTTCACATGATATAGTATTATACTATAGATTGAGTATAAAATGGGATCCAGACAACTTTGATACTAGGACGATAATCTTCAATTTTAGTAAATGACGATTATTGTCCTCCGCTGGATTTGGACTCCAAGCAAGAGGATTGGGTGGATGAAGATGTTGTCCGGAGTAAAACCGAATATGTCATGGTGGTATACATTGAGGATACAAGCACTATAAAGAGATAAGAGAAGCCCGAAAACCATATTCCTGTATGTTCAGTTACAGGAAAAGTTATAGGTGGTCAGTGGCGATATTTTACGGCATGATATGGAATTTTAACAATTTCTATATCATATAATATCAAAATAATGTAGATAAATAAAGAAAATAAATGAGCCGCAAAGATTTTATGAAAAAATTAAGCACAGATTTGAAGGTGCCTTGGATGCAAATACGACTTGTGGCACGCACTTTGAAGAGACTCTACGTGACAATAGCCCAATTTTTTCAAAATATGTGGTACCAGAGTATCCATAATATGTTTACGAAAATGCAGGACCAGAGAAGTATCGATATTGCGGATTTTTTTCCTATAAAAAAGACAAATTACCAAAGCACAGTGGCTAAAACGCTATATGCGGAGAACATAATATTCATAATTGTCAAGCCTGGTTATAAATACTTTTTTTTCTATGCGACTATTATAGACTATAGTATTGTAGTTAGATTAAATTTTTAAAAAAGATTAAAAACTAGTTATTTTTTAAAAACTTACCCAATTATAAGAATAAAATATAAGTTAAACATTTTTGTTGGCTTTTTTTAGATGATTCAATTACTATCGTTCTGTATTTATATAAACAAAGAGTATAATATCATTAAATGCACTTATTGTGTTAATTAAAACTGTATTTTTTATATCTATTGCAAAAAATAGTTAATTTCCATAGAAATATATTAGTATCCCAAGCTTACTGATAAATACCTTTTTTAAAAAATATAAAGATTTGTTGTTGCAGATTTATTGAAAAAACGATTGAAAAATAATAAGGAATAGTGTGTGTCGTTTCCGTGTATTCAAATAGACCAATAGCAACACGGCTTTAATGCGAAACTGTCTCATGTCGTCACTTGAACCAATCACACTAAAAGAGTTGTTCCTTTATGCTCATGTTAGAAAAATGACACAAATGCGTTTATACTAAAATAGTGTTAGCACTGATGGAACAAAATGAATTAAGTCTTTATTCAAAAAGTATAACTACACATATGTCTTTGTGTTCGTGGGTACTTTTGACTCGAGACGAATAGTTCCTTTGCGATTGCCTAAAATGATGGATAAGGTAACTTATACCGTTAATCACACCCTACTTATACCGTTTGGGTCATTCGAAAAAATGGGTTAGGACGCAGCTAGAGATATGACCTTTTGATATGTTGTGTATTTTGACGAGCTGAATCCAATGGTGCAATAAAAACCAAAGGGAATAACTCGTCTTACTCCCTTATTCACTGGAGGCACAGATATGAAAGGTGGTAAAATGAATTATTTACAAGTCGCGTGCTAATTGGCTGAAGTCTAGAAAAGTGTTAAACTCTTGAAAACTTTCTACGACCGTTTCATATTTGATAAGCAAAGGTAAGAGAATGATTTTGTTACTGTTTGATCTCTTTCGTTTGAACATTCGTGCATATATTATAAGAATGAGTTTATGGGTTGAGTAAGTATTATTCAAAAGCATACCTAAAAAAATACATTCGTAAAACTTAAACAGTTTATAAATATGTGTTTACTCTGTATTATACATGAACGATTAATCTGCTTAACGAAGTTATTAGGCGATATTATTAACAGCTACACTTCAGGTATAGAATAAATTAAAAATTAATTTAATTTAAATTTAATCAGGATATTTTAATTTATTATATTTGGAATACACTACAGAAATCAGTAAGTACAGTTACATATCTAATTTTACTTAGAAAACCATATAGCCACAGTATTACAATAGGAAATAATATTGTGATACTGTGATATAGCCATAGCCTAGTCGATCCTCAAAGATAAATAGTAATAAATAGGTATTACAATAAAAACTAATTCTTATTTACCACCCTTTTGAGTTTTATTCTCCTACAACGAAGTTTACAACTGACAAATCGTCACCCATTGTCACCCAACTTCTAAACACAATAAAACATTCGTACATGCAAAATTCAAAATGCAATTACTCAAGGCAGTAATTAACGAGACGTGCATATATACGTCTGGATGTCATCTGCGCTGCGTAATTAATGCTGTGACGTCACTATGATTTGTGGCCCTTCCACATAATTACCAATATTGCAGTTCATTGTAGCAAGTGAAAGAATTATGTAGTGGTTTAATTACAATGTGAACTAGTCCTACTAGTTTTATTTATTGTATGTGTATGTTTGTTACTCTTTCACGCAAATACTACTGAACCGATTACAATGAAATTTAGCACACATATAGGGGGTAACTTGGATTAACACATAAGATAGGTTTAATCCCGGAAATCCCACGGGAACGGGAACTTTGCGGTTTGTCTTAGAAAAAGCGGGCGAAGCCGCGGGCGGAAAGCTAGTGCTATATAAAAGAGATAAAAGGTTTGATAGAGAGGCTATTTGAAAAATATGAGCAGGAAGTTTCTAGAGTGTGAATTTATGCAAATAAATATCTTGATATTATTTAGGATAAACGGAACGAAACGTATGTGTTTGGAGAAAATAAATATTAGGTACCTACCTACCAATTTTGGTCGAGTGAATTTTCTGTATAGAAAAAGTATAAAAGTGGGTATTTGGTATTTTCATTCCAGTTGGCATTTATTTTCCCAATAATTTTACATTTTTTTTCAATAATTCTTTTCATTCACGAGTTTTACCAATACATCTAACCTTATTACGTATAATTATGTTCCAGATCAATCCATCAGTAAATATTCCACAAATAGAAATCCTTGAAAGCGTGGATGGAGAGGTATAATCAAAAGTCGTGATGTCACCACTCAGCCATGTTCTGTGAGAAGGGTAGACGTGGACATCGGCTTCAAGGTCACTGGCCTGAAAAAACAAATCGAAATCACAATGTTTTCATTCAATTACAATTTCTCGTATGGAATATAGAGGCTTTTTGGACATTTATTTGTAATGGAATGGTCTACGGAAATAAAAAAAGTAATACGATACTGTTATTGTGATTGATTTTAAGTGTTTTGAGCAAGTATAACATCTATGTTTTGCCACAGATAATATAATACTATACTAATTTAACACAAACCATCACTACATAGTATAAACTAAGCCGCTTTCTGTGTATATATGCTTAAATCTTCAAAAATACGCAACGGATTTTGATGCGGTTTTTATAATAGATAGTGTTTCAAGAGGAAGGTTTTAGCATAAAATTTATTAGGTTTTGGACACAGCGGGCGAAGCCGCGGGTGGAAAGCTAGTGTAATGTTTCGTCAATGTTATAGAAATGAAACTGGTTTTCGTTGCAGACAACATTTACCACCACCGCATCAATTTAAAATACGAATAACATACCGAAAACTTATTTGCCATAATTGAAGCGTAAAAAAACTTCAAGATTAAATTTTAAGCTCCGATATGGAAATGATATTCCCGAAGCGACGCGCCGCGACACTTGATACGGTTCAAAAATTTTACAACCAATTTCGAATCCAATCTTCACAGCCTCGTTACTCGAAATTCTTATAAACTTTTAATCTTGATAATAATTTATACCGAGCACCTTTGTAGACATATTTTAGGTATAATAAGAATCAACAGCGATGGACAGCGCTTAATAAATAAAGCTGGGTCTTCTTTTGTTTTATCTTTAAAAAAATAATGGCATAGTTCTATTTATGATCGTATTTGGTGCCATTCGTCTGTTACGAAGCTGTTACGTTACTTTGTCTGTAACTCCAATAATAACGTGATTCCTGAGTGCCATAAGGTGTACCAACAATGTGTGAAACTGGGGCGGACCGATTGTATAATAGGAACACCCGCATAGTTTCCGTTCTCGAAGGATTTTCGGGTTAAAAACTATCCTATGTGTTAATTCAAGTTACCCTCTATGTGTCAAATTTCATGAAAACCGGTTCAGCAGTTTTTTTGCGAAGAAGTAACAAATATACAAACTTTCGCATTTTTATTATGAGTAGCCTTTTCGATAAAATATAAGTTCAGTAGCAATAATATACGTATCTTAATAATTTAGTTTGCCTATAAAAAAACACAGAACAAAACATTTCATAATCAGGTACCAGGCTGTCATATCCACAAAGGAGTTCCATATGGTGATTGAGACGAGAGGCGTACGTTGCAAGGCGCCGCTGTTTATAGCGTGCGTGCGGCGCCGGCGAGGCCGTGACGTCACACGGTTAATCGTTTTTAATTGTTATAAGGTAATTGCATTGTGATGTATATTCTGTAGTCGATGGAATATGTCTGGGTTGGAAATAGGGTTAGCACGGTATTGTGGTTTGTTTACGATATGGATGTCATACTTCTGATGAATTTTGTAATCCTCAATTAAATTTTGATATTGATGTAGTGTTATCGTAAGTGGACAAATAAAGTGAATTTAAGAGATTCTTGTAGTTTATTTTTTTTAGCGCTATGTGGACAAGGAAGTAAAGCTTTTATAAAATTCTACACCTTGCCAAATATTTACTAATATAAACATATTTAAACTGTGAATGAATATCTCAAAAAATTAATACAACTCTCGTTGATCCAACCCTCCATAATTTATCAAGTTTACCACCTACTTACAACTTTTAACAAAATAAAATAACGTATCTTAACCGCACATATTACTAAATACTACGTACGGTCTACTAATAATTAAATATTCCTATTACACACCTAACCCATTGCATACCAAACAAAAACACAATCGAAAAACTTAACCGGCGATAAGGGGAAATTCTTGTGAAATTCAACACTCAACTTTCATAGAACACGTTTGCTTCGGCTAGGCCGTGCCAAGTTTGGTTATAAATCTCGACTCGAGTGGCAACCCTAAGATAGCGAGTGGAGAATTTGGCAACCAACACCGGGGCACAATGTGAGGTCCTACTGATCACTTTAAAGAGTGTTTGACACTTCCGGATTTGTAGCTTTTACCAAGGACACTTACATTGTAAAATTTAAATTCGAACATTTATTTATTCAATTACAAAAACACGGCTCAGTGGCATGCCATGACTGAGGCCTATGTCCAGCAGTGGACAAATATAGGCTGATAATGAAGATGATGATGATGATGATTTATTCAATTAGACTTCTAGAAGCACTGTTGTTTGTTGGTTTAACGCTCTAAGGTTGTACCACTGATAAATAATGAATTCAATGCTATAATTAATGACATTTTCGAATACCACCACGCATTTTTTATGCTCATGAGTTTGTGTGTTTGCTTGAACGTGCAAATCTCGGGAAATACTAGTCTAATATGAAAAAAAATCAGTGTTAGAGCCTCCCTGGCTATAGCCACCATCACGTTTCGTCCAGTAGCAACGCAACGGAGCAATTCGGGTAACACCAGTGGACACAGCTAAAACAATATAAATAGTTGTACAGTCAAATACATTCTTACCTTACATTAGTACTAAAAATTATATAATGCTATACTAGTAGAAGCATTTTTGAGCACTAGTTGCCTAGGTCACCAAAACCTTAAGGCTATAAGGACACAGGTGTCTCCAAGCTCTAGGTTATTGTAGCTGAGAGGGATCGCTGCTACGTGATCTTGATACGGATTCAATCAGACTAATACTAACTGGTAGATAGATATTATATCTTCAGTAATCTGAAAGTAGGGAGTACTATTAGATATATCTTGAAGGTAATGATACTATTGAACAATGAAATATAATAGACATTCTTTGAATACACTGGATTAATAGAAATCAAGATATAAAGTGCCATATTGACGATTGGGTTGTTAAAAATTACCTAGTAATTTTCTCTCAAGAATCCTTCTCTTAAGAATCTGTATTCAAAACAGGGTGTTAATAAAAAGCTTTGAAAAAGTTCAGTTAAATCAATCAGTTCAAATAAAATATTCCTAATTAAGTTGCGTTACGTCACTCCTCTGAAAGACACCTATGTTTCCGTCATGTTAACTCAATACTGAACGACTGTATCGATATGTATTTTGATGATTTTAAATCTCTTGCTCTCGAATAATAAAATTAAAAGAAATTGTTTATTTGTCGAAATTCGAGGTAATTGAATGAATATGTATGTCTTTTTAAGCTTTTGATGCTTTAAAGGCTAGCTTAATTAGCTTAAAGCTACATAAAGTCAAAAGATTAGCTAAAGTTTGCAAAGCCGATATAACAATATCCTTAACATATCATAATCAAAACACTTAATAAAAAAACTCCATTTCACTGTCACTTACAGGCATCCTTAAGCGGGAACACAAAAGAATAACAAAAACAATTAACACTCGCCGACATGAATGGGAAAACTAACTGTTGTTGAGACAAGGTAATTCTTAAACTGGGTTTTTCTTGATACATTTGTGTGTTATGAAAAATTGTAATTGCAGTGTAGTTTTGTTCAACTGGATTATGCTCATTAGAATAGGTTTTTTTTATGATAGGGTATCCGAGCTGTGGTTCACCTTATGATAAATCGTTCATCAACGCCTGTTAATATTTGCATTAATATTTAACATTTGCACTGCTGTTAAAATTTGAGGCTGAACAATGAATAAATTAATTTTCCGTAATCATAAGATTCCTTAGATAGTCACCTTGTTTGTAAACTTTTTATAAAAAATAAACTTATTTAAATATACTTAGTAATTTATATTTAATATTAAAATCTTGGTCTTACTTTAATTCTCAATCTGAAAAACATTATCTCGTGATGGTAAATGGTCAATAATAACTGATTATAATTATGTTACAGTTTCACATACATGTCTACCTCATAACCATTCTATTGTTTGATACCTCACTACCACCGCATTGTAACTCAAAATGGATATAGCCAGGACCTTCACTCCTGCATTAAAACTCAAACAGTATTCACTCGAAGTGGCCCTCACCAGTCCATTAGAGCCTCCGTGATCAATGAATAATTCGCATTGGATTACTGCAACCGAGAACTGGTTTATTCTAGTATTAATATATCTATGCGAATTGATGAGGCATTATGGCATAGCGATATTTTGAAAGAAGTTTTAATTTGATTTAACTTAATATCAGGCATAAAAAGTATACCTTTCTATAGAAATCTATTCTTTCTATAGCAATCACTACATAGTATAAAACAAAGTCGCTTCCCACGTCTGTCCTAATGTCACTACACATCACATCGAATTTTGATGAACTTATTTTAATAGATAGAGTGATTGAAGAGGAAGCTTTTAGTATATAATTTATTTAGTTTTAGACAACGAGGGCGAAGCAACGGGCGGTAAACAAGTAATATTATAAGTAGAAACTTTTTGACGTGACAACGTCTTAAATTAGGTTGCGGCTGGGAGTCACTTATGAAAAAGTGTAACGCTCGGTAACGTTACGATGAGTCACCGAACGAGAGAGAGGCCCGCCGAATGCCTTGCGTCTCTCTCCCACTCAACTATGATCGAGAAAAAGACGTTGTCACGTAAAATCTTCGCCCGTAAAACCTACTTTACAGGCAACCATTTTTTTTTGTGGGGGGCAAGTATCTCGCCTCGCGGCGGTGTTTGATTCTATTGTTATTGTTCTACAAACTACTTACTACGTAGGTACTTAAAACCATAAGCGAGTAAATAATGTTGGTAATACAATAATATTTCTCTGTAAGTTATTAAAACGTAATCTTTTTGAGAAATAAATGTCTTTAATTAAGGCACAGATATACCAAACTAAACTAGATTAATTTCTCATTTCGGCATTTCGGAATCTAGGTCTGTATACCAATAGCAATGCACTCGCAAGATATTTCCAGGAATCAATATAGAATCCATTCGGGCAGATAATCCCGTTTGAATAATTCCGTCGGAGGTGTGTGGTCCCGAGATAGCGTTTAGGCCGATCTTGGCGCGCTCCAGCCAATAATCAGTGGGACTATTCTGGTGCAGTTTTTATATGTGATTTTTATGCTAGATATGTTTTATTTGTAGAGATGAGTGATTTTCACAGGCATTGCTATAGATAATCAAGATGAAAAATCATAGTTCATAATCCTAGTGGGTTAGCGAGGGATTTAAAACTAATGTGAATTAGTAAAAAATTGTGATGTTGAAATTATGTAAAAAATTGTGATGTAATAAATAAATTTAGAATTTGAATTTGAATTCCAATCACAATATAAATACATAGATAATTAATGCACATTACATACAAAAAAAAGCGAGTGTGCTAAATTAAAAATTATATTTGATCTTGTAACAAAACTGCTCCATATTATATTATGTAAAGTGTATAAATTTTTACGCATGAAGAAATGGCAACTAATTCTACAAATTTAAAATTTCAATATTGATTAACATACCACTTCATCGCATTTCGAAAGAGAGGTTTAGAAAACTATTTATAAACTTAAACTACGAAATAATTGCACAATATAAAATCCTAACATCCCACGCTACCATAATATGGACGCCGCGGCCGTCAAACTAAAATTGCCTTCGGAGGACGAACAAAAAATTTATATATTAAATTTCTCCGAACCACGAAGCATGAAGTTGGTGAAAGTTGTAGAAACAAAAACGTTGGCAAGCCCTGAAGCCAGGCCACAAAAGTTGCCAACGAATATAACAAGAATGCTTCTGAAATGTTTCGAGTTATAATGGTGGATATAATTTCAAGTAGTTGATTGATATCTTCTTAGAAATGTACAATTTATGTTTGTGAAATTGGTGTTTGTTATTAAAATATTCGGTCGGTATTAGTTGAATGTCTTAAGAGCGCTTATTCAATTTAACGCAAGTCAAAATCTCCGCGATCTATTACGATAGATCGCGGCTTGCGCTATCCTTTTACTATGAACAGCATAGGTCCACAGGAGAGCGCCGAGCAACATGTCCTCTCTCTGGAAAGGCTCGCTGCCGACTGATTTGAATCGGGTCGCGCGCAGTGTTTTATAGTACTTTAAAAAAAATTGTAGAAAAGTAATAGAGGTACCTTAGTTGATTTTTTAAATTTTATCTTATAAGTAAGACATTCTTTTATTGCAATATGTATAAATTATATTCAATTAAGTCAAATATCTTGGTGAAAATAATCATTTTGTCGACTATAATTTCTAAAAAAATTCACATTGTTCGGATTTTAATTTCGTAAGTTAGGAGTCCAAAATAAAAAAATCTTTTAACTAACTATTTTAATAAGGATTTTTGCAGTTAGTTAAAAAAAATGTGTGTTAGATCTGTCAGCAATTTCAGATATTTTTAGCTTCGAAATTGACACTAAAAGTGAAATCAAGTAATCATCGGCTCAGTTATCTTGATGGTATTCACAAATACTGTATTAATTGAAAAAAACTCTTAACTAACTACATAGACAATAAAATTTCCTAAAATTATTAGTAATTCATATGTTTGTAAGATAAGTGGTTGATGGACAATCTGGTTTGAAAAATCACATATTTGAGCCAAACAGCGCACGGACCGCGTACACGGCCTTAAAGGAAAATAAAGGAGGATAATAAAAGATTTCTGATTATTTATATGCAATAATTTCCAGCTATTTTTAAATTGAAATAATAAGTCCCATGTTACAATGGACACACTAGATTATGGGACAGATGCATTTCACATCTGTTTAACTGATCAATGTTTCATTTTCTAATAAATTTGTGTATATTTTTCTTTTTTTATATTTTCAAAAGATTTATCTTCAAAAGATCTCTCAAAATATAGTATATGCATGGTGTCAATATCTGTTTAAAATGTAAATTCTACTAGGTATATTAAGATGCGAAATATCTATCGAAATTATAATTTTTATTAGTTTAAGAATTGGTTAGGTGGAACTTCGAAAACACAGTCGTACCTACTTAACTTCAGTGGCAGGCGAGCTGCTTCTAAAATACACTTTTTATGTATATCGGGATTAATATAATATTGCTATGCAACATAGCAATATTATATTTGCATATTTACAATTTATGTGTTGGTATCGTGGTTAATATGCGTCTTTCACGCTTTTAACGAAATATAATGTAATCATACATCAAACTCTAGTTGATAATTAAAAATATATTCTCTACAATAGAAAAATATTAGAATAATATCCTTATCAAAAGCACTTTTAAAATCAGTTACGAGTCAGATAAGCTAACGAAGATTTATGCTGCGTCATGCGTGTCTAACATACAAAAAGTGTTGATTTATAGTACTGGTGCTCGTAAATTGTAACCTGTGATTGTAACCTATTGTTGTATAGTTTCAGTTATTCTATTTGCATGACAACTGTTAACGTAGTGATTGAAATCATAGTTAAAGTACCATTCCTTATCAAGTTTATTTATTTACTAGCTGTGCCTCGCGGTTTTACTCGCGTAGCTCCGCTCCTGTTGGTCTTAGCGTGATGATAATTTATAGTTTATGCCTTCCTAAGAATTATTCAAATCGGACCAGGAGTAGTTCCTGATATTAGTGAAATAACTCTTCTGGTAGCTATACGTAATTAGCGCGTTCAAACAAACAAACTCTTCAGCTTTATTATTAGTATAACTAGATTACAAGCACCCCGGCTTGGCCTGTGATACACTGTAGAAAATTGCTCGTACACTTTGCTGAAGACCATCACATTATAAAATGCATAGTGTACGATACTATAAAGGACATAAAGGACACAAACTTTTTTTTAAATACCTGTAGATACCTTAATCCAATTTCTAACCTTGCTCCCAATCAGTATTAGCTTTTTCGACTTGGCTCATCGCGCAATAAATTTAAATTCTAACCCCAGAACATTAAAGTTTATTATTCCACGTATCTCACTCCGAATAAATTATGATGGTTTGATGAAGAAAAATGTCAACGCAACCTGATCTAAAATACACGTCGAAGAGAATTTCCAAGTAAAACCAATAAATAACAAACTTTGTGTACACATCCAGTAAATTTAAATAGTCTCGAACCCATCGGGAACCAAATGAGGCATAAGCCAGGAGAAAGTTCTGGAACTTTGTTCTGGAAAAGAGAAAAGTTTGGCGGGAGAACGATAAAAACTTGACATGTAAGGTGAGGCTACGTTTTTTTGGCGGCATGGTAATCATGTTGATTTTACTACTGTTACTATTTCTAAGGTAATTTGGAACGGAATCTAAATACTTATTAATATCTATAGGTTTATTCTATTCATTAGCAGAAATGATTAATGCAAACATAGTCAAACCTGCAACCTGACTCCTGTTTTGATTTAAAAATAAGTAATCGTTAAAACACTGAGGAGTGATTCCTATGTAATACAGTTTCAATAAAGTGTCCATATGATATATACATTGTACAACACCTATAATAATTGTATATAACAAACATGGATATTGGATAAATAGGGAAGCGCGTACCATCTTAGACCGCATCTTAAGCTTTCCATCAGGCGAGATTGTGGTCAAGCGCTTCCCTATCTAGTGTAAAAAAAAAAATAGAGGTAGATATGTTTGTGAGACACATATTTTTATTAAAAGCAATTTATAAGCGTTTAGATAGACAGTAACAACAATTGAATTAATAAAGTATCATTAAGAGACAGCGGGAGGGTTTAACAATAATTGATTTAATTAATCAACCCTATAATATAAGGGAGTAAATTTAATTACTTACTTACGTACGTACACTATTTTCCTTTAAAATTGCGTAATAGTTAATTAGTTAATGATTATTACTTCGAATTTATTTGCGTAGTTCCATACGTCTTAAGAAAATTATGTTCCTCTTTCTCTGTGTATTATTATTATTAATGTTATGAACATCTTCACATACACTTACATATTTACATCAAAATACACTTTTTTCATTTTCTGATACAATATTTAACAAGACCACACATTTAATACAATAATTAAAATTTTGAAAACACATGAACAACGCAACCAATTCAATTCTATCAAATTCTAAATTCAAATTATACTTTTTCTAAACTATGATTTCAGCCAGTACGCTACACAGATAAAAATGATAACTTCAAATTGCATTTTTTTTAAACTGACATGTCAGCCAGTGCACAGATAAAAAATCTTCGAATTGAAAATAAAAAAAACGAGTTTAAAAATACAGAATAAAATGAGGGAGTTCATTTAAACGGGTCTTTGGAATGTACCGTCTGGCATCAAAGTTAGCTAATAGCAAGTAGATAGGGCACGGTGCAAAATTGAATACGTCCCCGGCCAATCTCCGATAGATGCATTGAGTTGGTAGAAGGCAGAGATAAAAGCGATTTTTACTTTGGCAGTATAATAATTATCTATTGATTATGTAACTATTTAGTAATCTGTGCTATTAGGATGAAATCAGACAGTATGTTTCAATAGATTTATGGAGGTACATTATTTTTGTATTGTATTAAATTGGATTGGAAAGAAAACATATATTTTAACAATAGTACATTGATATAATATCTTGTGTGTGTGGAGAGTGGACAAGGGCAGTATGGAAAAATCTTTGTTAGTTATTAAACTAGTAACAGGTAAGATAAAAAAACATATTAATTTATATGGCAATCTGAAATACTTTTCTTTACGTTACACACATACCAGAAAAAAACGTTTTGTGTTAAAAAAATGCTACTAACTCTTTTTTTCCTTGTCGTGTCGTTTGACTAAATTGAATTTATCGCTGTCTCTTATGCCTTAAAACGCTTTAAATGTAAAGTGTAACAGAACGGCACGTATTGGAACAAGATTGGGAATAGGAGACTGATAATGTTCGTCTGAATGGATTTATTTTTTAGCGTTTGGAACTTTTCGTGCTATAAATAGTACTGAGTTAGCAGTAGTTAAGGTAAGTAAGTTAGTAACAAAATTACCACATGCCAACGTTCAATGGAGCGAAGTATATTAAAAATAAAAAATAATTTGGAAAATCCAAAAGTGCACGACTCATAATGCTCATTTAATTATGAAATATAAAAAAAAAAAAAAATATATATAGATATACAGTCTTGTAGTTTTCGTTTTTTATTAATTGCAATTAAACGACACTGAATTAATTAATCATTCGCATTCAGTGACCTACAATCGTCGATTAGAATATTTTTAAAAAAAATTTAACTCAAATGATGGATTTTTTCACAAGTTATAGTGTTTTCAGGTTTCACACATGACGGACAGGAAAATTTTTTGACCTATTTCGGTGTTTTTTTCCAATTCTATTGAAGTAAATCAATTTTTAAAAAGTATGGGATTAATCTCCATTAAATTATCTCGACAATAGTATGCAAAATATCTTGATTCCGTGAACTAACAAGGCTATAATAATAAGAATAGCTGCAAAAATGAGGCGAAAAAAATTTTTCGATCGTAAAGCACTCTCTGATGCTTCGCATCGTCGTGCAAAATACAGTAGATTAGAAGCAAAGACATAAGAAATAAAACTAAACTAACAGATGCTCTCCGCCAAGCTCTACATCTCAAATGGCAATGGGCGGGTCACATATCGAGATATACAGATAACAGATGGACACTACTGACAACTAAATGGGCAGGACCAACAGGAAAAAGGAAAAAAGGTAAACCAAGAAAGCGATGGGCTGATGATTTAATAGAAACGGTGGGCAAAAACTGGATGAAAATTTCACAGGATAGGATTACATGGAAGAGGAGAGAGGAGGCTTTTACCCAATAAGGGGTCCGTGGAAATAAGAAAAATAAAACTAACATTAGATACTAAAATAGATTAAGTTAAACTAACAACTAACAAAACATTTGAAATGTAAATTTTGATTTTTTTACACGGAATAAATGAGCTTTATTATTATTATTATTATATATGGGATATACCATTCACCACTTTTTCAACTTCATAGCGCAGTAGTTCATACTACGTGCCGTACGTAGTTTTGAAAACAGTTCAATCACAATAATATGTTTGTATTTCATACACTACGTAGCTTCAATACAGTTTCACATCTTTTCTATAACCAATTAAATGTACCAATAAATACAACAGCAATGAAATGAAAAAGCCTGCAAAGGATTTACCGCCGTCCAGTGCAAGTGTGCGAGCGTTCTGTTACCGTGCAAACCCTATCAATTACTGCACAGCCCGATAAATCGTGGCTTTGTGTGGAAACAAACCACTGTTCCCATCGTTAGTTGGTCAGCCGTGATCTATAGCTAGGGTGACAAGGAGGTTGGGGTTTAGAAGACAGACTCAAATGTAGTTTTATATTAAATCCGTAGTTTTAGACAGCTTTTTTCAGAATTAGAAATAATTTAGAAATAATTGATTAAATAGTCATATTGAATTGATGAATAACAATCTCAAAAACTTGTCTTTGGTTTTGTTTTATTTGATTATTCGTTATAAAGCATTGTTTAATTAAAATAATCACTTACTTACGTTTTAAATAAATTCTAAAGTCATACTAATACAACGTTATGTATAACATTTTTATAAAACGAATTCATAAATTATTGATGTTAACTTGTTACAATTTTATAAATCAGTTTAAAATACCTATAGACTGTGCTATAAAATAATGAATCCTGTTTTAATCGGTATCAAAATCGTGGTCACCCTATAATAGGTAAGTCACTGTATTGTCCGTCTGTCGAACGTTATCAGGATTCAGAATGGTGTCCGGTGTAATACATACAATTTTATTGTAATTTTATTGTATTTCATTTTTAACCGACTTGAAATATGTATTGCAATTTTTGTCAAAATATCTGCGTAGAAGAAAAATGTATTTGGAACTGTTGAATGTCGTTTGATGTATTTTATAAATTGAAACTTTTTTACTACAATGTACTTATATAATAAATGTATAATCTTAATATGACTTTTACGGTTCGTTTTTTTATGATAATGTACATTGTTACTTTTGCATATATTATAAGACTTTGTTTCTTTCCAACACAAACTGCTATCAAACACAGCAAAAAGCAATATCCTCATCTTCTAAAGTCGGTTAATCCCATTAATCCCTCACCCAATAACACCGAAAGCGAATTGCTTGCCTTGATGATATCCGATCTATTATTGTGGGTTCGCTAATGAAAAATACGCACGTCTTGGAATTCTCCATCGATCCGCGCTGACGCATCGCACGTGACTCTGATGGACCGTGTCACACCGAAGCGAGCGTGCGATCATTAAAAAAGATCGAAAGATCAATAATACATCAATAAACAATACATCGCGATAAAATCCGTTAAAGTCTTTAAATTCTAAATTTATAATACTCGCTACATCAATCACAAGAAAATACTTAATCCCAACAATATCAAGAAATTTCGTTGCATGTTTGAATATTCGTTGCAATATTCGGGAAACGGAATTATATAATAATATTCTATTGTACTTTTAAAAACCCATAATAAACTTATTTTATTATTTTCAACTTTTTCATTTGTAAAGAGATTGCAGCATGCATGCATCGCAGTGAATCTTAATAATAAATCAATCAAATCGATACAATGTTATATACAACAGAACTAGGGAATTTAATATTTTTATTGATATCAACAATTGTTTCCATGACTTAAACGATAGCCTGATTATTAAATCCTTAAAATGTATTTCAATATAAAGAGTTCGTTCATTTCTCGTTGGTTCATTAAAAACTTCTCCCAAATTCGGAAGCACGGTGTAACACAAACTCCACTTAACCTTAACATGCCAATAGCGTCGCGGAATATTGGAACAATTTATGTGAGGAGGACCTTTGCAATTTAGACGAGTTCTCAAATTGAAGGTATGGAGGTTGACACCTCTCGCCCGCTGCCGGAATACAGATGACTGCTTAACGAATCTATGGCCTATTGTTAGGTGTATACATGCTAGTATCGTGTGCATTGGTATGTAAAGTTGGAAACGTAATGCAAGGTCCCAGAGCAGGCGAGTTTTTGTGGATGAAGTTTGAGCCAATTTTCTTGAAATATTTTAGTATTGTTCTGCTGGTGGATGAAAGAAAGGAACTGCATAAAATTTGTACCTACTTTGTTTTTAAGATTGAAACACTCAGGGAATGTGTATATTTTAATATTAATCTTGGTGAACTGTTACTGTTAAAGTGAAAATTTATTAGGGTGAAATAGGTGATACAAATTTGTGAGGGATCTATCGGCTCTATGGGAGAAAAACTAGTGACAAAGTTATAACATAAAACATACTATGCTTAAGCCTCTGCCTCTAAGGTTCTACTGATCGACTTCTGTTCACAGTGGTCCCGGCCAACTGCACAAGAGACATGTATATTGAAATGGATAATTTTTCTATGTGTGTAACACATGTACTTCCAATACCATCACTCTGCGATGGAACGGAATACCGTGTAGAGTTGTAAGACTCGCTTTCTTGCTCCAGACATGTCTTGCTGCAACAACGAATTTCCATCTGCACATCACTACATAGTATAAAACAAAGTCGCTTTCTCTGTCCCTATGTCCCTTTGTATGCTTAAATCTTTAAAACTACGCAACGAATTTGGATGCGGTTTTTTTTAATAGATAGAGTGATTCAAGAGGAAGGTTTTAGTATATAATTTTATTTTTTCTTTAAGACAAAGCGGGCGAAGCCGTGGGCGGTAAGCTAGTTGCTATTAAAACAAAGAAGGCAAAACATTTTTTTGGTTCAAGATTTGGGGTGCTTATTCAAACTTCAAACTAAATGAAGCAATGTGATTGGTTATTTACAAACACATTCTTCGCTACACGCTTGCACATTATTATTGGTGGAAAAGCACCCCTATGCTAGGAAAACTCGATAGTCGAACACGCTAAGCACTACACCATCGTGTCATCTAATAACTGAACTACCAGGGCACCAGAACACAGCAGCACATCATTATAAAGAGCGGCTTCCAATTATGCTAAAGTTACCGTTACTTTAAATACATCGTTACATAAATACGCCGGAGACAAAGGTATTGTATGCTTGAAGCGGGCTGCTTTTACAACTGCATTCAATCATTTCGACTCCAATTTCATCTGACGTGTGGTGTAATTTATAGGCGGTAGCGATTTTACTGAAAGATAACTTGTCTCCTATACAGGGTGTCCCGTAAGTAGTGGACCAACGGGTTATGGGGAGTAGAGGGACTTATTATCTAACAAAAATACTAAAATTTATTGTCCTAGACCATAAAGTTTTTGATTTATGCTTTATTTTCAAAATTTGATAAAAATATCATCCACGTAAGCTTAATATGAACTTTTACCATTTCTGTTTTTTTATTCTTATTTTTTTGTTCAAGGTTATTAACCTTCCGTGAACCACGTGGATAAAAGTTACGTCCTGCACTACGTGGGGTTTCCTGGACCCAATAATCTTTCCACGTTTTTATAGCTAGTATTTATTGTAAATTTCTAATGTGTATATTATTATTATCCCTTGACTATAAGAGGTTAAAAATAAAATAAATTTATCAAATATTATAAACATTTATTATATCTTTAGGCTATGTAACAGAAATAGTACTTTTTACCAACTAAAATAAGATATATGTTCTATGGGTTAGACTTTAAGAAAAAAAAAAAGACGTGTGGCACTCGGGGACTGCCGCGGTAAAGCTATTGCATGCTATGCCTTCAAGCCACACCTCCGTGCCCGTCGGAGTGGGGAGCGTGAGGTTTTTCGTTACGGAATTTCTGGATTCGGTCCCCGCGCTCAAGGTCCGCGATAGAAGCTATGCAATAGCTTAAAAAATAATATCCTGTACTTCCTCTTCACTTTCACTTTCAGACTGAATGCTCAAGACGTCCCGAACTACGTGGGGTTTCTGACACCCAGCTGCACTTTGACGGCGTCCGTTTACCGCGTCTGCGACGCTATTACTAAACCAATGTCGCTAAGAGGTCTGGCAAGGTCGCAACTCCAGCTACACGAGGTTTCAAGACTTTCGCACAATGTTTGGAAAAGATACAAAGATTTTTTGTATGGCTGGGGTGTATTAAACCCCACATGGTGCACGGAAGGTTAAGAATACATAAGTCTTCCTAATTAAAATGATACTCAAGCATAATTAACAACAACAACAAAATAAGACCAAAAAATAGGTAAAATTTTACGTTTTAAAAATTTACGGACTGAAGTTTGAACAAAGCTGGTGTAAAAAAAATGTATGGTAACCCTGTGAAACTTTATTTTAAAAACTTCTACATCTCATACAAATTACAAAAAGGTATAATTGTGTGGTATAAAGTATTTAAAAAAATGTTAAATTGGCGTACAAAATTCAAATTAGAAATTATCAGGTAGTCAACTCATTACGTTATTCCGAGAATTATTGCCTTTATGGGCGCGCGCTGGAATTCTTTTGTATTGTTTCTGGCCAATCATAGACGATACTTGAACCCACTATTATTTTCTTTGACTTTCAACTATTTTAGTGACTTTCTTATAGCTCGGAACTTCACGCGTGTTTAGCTTGATCCCGTCATTAGGATATTATTCTTTGTTGAAGTACGCTTGAATTGGACACTGATTTTGCTTGTGATTTGGATATTGTTCGACTTTAGTTTTTTGAAGGAAATTGCCTAATACATACACTCCACGTGAATATGCAGAAATGTTAAAAAATTATTGAGTTAAAAAAATTTTGATCCAAGCATCAAGCATCTCTCGACAAAAATTAATTCGTTGTTGATAATCACCTGGTATTAATGCTTGCTCACTCGTACATGATACGGGTGTAAATCACTTCTCTTCAATATGCGATGCACTGTACTTCTTGGTACACCAGTGCGTCTAGCAATACGGCGAGTACTAGTTGAAGGATCTTCTTCTACTTCTGTCAATATTAGACGATCATCGACTGATCTAGGCCTTCCTATTCGATTTCCAAGTCCAGGAATACGACCTTCATGGTATGCGTTATTTACTCTGAGAAAAAATCGGTGATCAGGATAGCAATCCCGATTGGGATAACGCTCACGATAAACACGTGCTGCTTGTCGAGCATTTCCATCACTGAGTCCATAAATAAAAAACATTTTTCTGCATATTCACGTGGAGTGTATGTATTAGGCATTTTCCTTCAAAAAACCAAAGTCGAACAACATCCAAATCACAAGCATAATCAGTGTCCAATTCAAGCGCACTTCAACAAAGAATAATATCGTAATGATGGATTCAAGCTAAACACGCGTGTAGTTCCGAGCTATAAGCAAGTCACTGAAATAGTTGAAAGTCAAAGAAAATAATAGTGGGTTCAAGTATCGTCTATGATTGGCCAGAAACAATACAAAAGAATTCCAGCGCGCGCCCATAAAGGCAATAATTCTCGGAATAACTTAATGAGTTGACTAACTGATAATTTCTAATTTGAATGTTGTACGCCAATTTAACATTTTTTTAAATACTTTATACCACACAATTATACCTTTTTGTAATTTGTATGAGTTGTAGAAGTTTTTAAAATAAAGTTTCACAGGGTTACCATACATTTTTTTTACACCAGCTTTGTTCAAACTTCAGTCCGCAAATTTTTAAAACGTAAAATTTTACCTATTTTTTGGTCTAATTTTGTTGTTGTTGTTAATTATGCTTGAGTATCATTTTAATTAGGAAGACTTATGTATTCTTAACAACCTTGAACAAAAAAATAAGAATAAAATAAAAACAGAAATGGTAAAAGTTCATATTAAGCTTACGTGGATGATATTTTTATCAAATTTTGAAAATAAAGCATAAATCAAAAACTTTATAGTCTAGGACAATAAATTTTAGTATTTTTGTTAGATAATAAGTCCCTCTACTCCCCATAACCCGTTGGTCCACTACTTACGGGACACCCTGTATAAAGGATAATTGCGTTCAAGTCTGTGTTGCGCAGTGGGATATTTTGCCATGTGTTTTAGAATATTGCTTCCACGGATTACGTCATTATTTCCATAATATTACCATGTAGAAACGCAGATGATGGTCATAAAAATAATCGTTCAAAAGTTCATAATATAATAATAATTGATGCATGAATCATAGACTCATAATAATTTATCTACATTTGGAAGCAGACATTTGTAGACATTATTTGCAGAATTAACATTTTGAATATTAAGCATTGTCTTGCTCTTCAATTTATATTATTGCTATCACTAAATTGCTGATGTTTAACGAAGATATTATAACAACATTTCTAATGGAAACGAATTCTGTTGTGTTAACCTTTGAATTTCTTGTTTAAATCGAAATTAAATTAATGCGAATCTGGAGTCTGTTCCTATAGAACTAACCAAGTCTTTAACTTTCAATGTATTATCTAATCAAAGCTACTTACAACAACGCTATCACTTCTGACTTGTACCACGTCTCACCGATGTAAGCATTCGCTGTACTCCCAAAGGACTGCTATCACAGGCTAGCGGGCAGGCTTAATCTAACGAATGTTCCTTACACTACGGGGAATGGGCTTCGATGCCCGATTTAACTAAGTGCTTTTATGTTAACTTATATCGCTTTTATGGGGTATTATTAATTCTGAATCTCAGGTGTATATGCTTTGATATTTTTTAGTTTATTGAGAGCGGTTGTGATTAATATCTAAAATATTTTTATCGCTGATCAAGAAGAGATATAATGTTAACAGTGTACACTGTACGGAACGAGTATGTTTGAATTTTTAATATTTCATGCACATGTATTCATAGTGTCTATTTAGATGTAAGTACATACATGATTTTTTTTTTATTAATCCAACGTTTGTTTCTTCCTCGTTACTTTAAAGTATGTAGTACCTGGGAGAATAGATTATAATGAACAATTCTAATTTCCGAAGGCAGTAATATAAACTTATTTGAAAAACAAAAAGATTTTATTATTAAACCTTAGCATTTATTGTTAAAGAAGATACAAGCACGGTTGTAAAAATATTCTTCAGCTCAAAGAGTTATATCTCTATATAAAAGGTAATATCTGAAGTAAATCTTGAACACGTTTTTAATAAAAAAGCAAGGAGCAATTTTCCAAGGCTTAATTCGAGTCAAAGAGGTTGTTTAAATAACATGAAAATAATCAATGTCGGCCTCGAGAGATTTGGTCCTAACGTTAAAGGTCTTTAAAAGAAATTGCTTTTGGTTTTAAACAATTTTCTTTTCGTTTCTCGCTGATTTCTTAAGACATTTTTTTACCTAGTAAGTAATCACATGCTTGAGTGGTTTTAGTACCTTTGAATATGGGACGGCATCCATCTTAAGATAAATTGCTTGTACTGGAGCTATGTTTTGTGGCTTTTTTATTCAGTCCTCTTTTATAGTTTTGTATGAGCTATTTTCTGCCTTATTTATCTGATGCACATGAGTGAAGCATTTTGCTATATCTTTGGTTAATTTCTAATTAAATTCGAAATTGTAAAAACAATTTTAAATTTTAAAACTTTGATTAATTAAATTAACTTATTATTCTTTAGCAATTGCATCGCCTAATATTAAAGAGCATATTGCAATTTTTTTCTTTGCGCCAGTTTAAGATAAAAATGTAATGTACTCAATCGCATCTTATTTGTTATTCTGAAAACGTTGAAATAATAATTAGCACTACTCTAATGAAAGAAGTCCGATTTTAAGATTAAGAGAAATATTTTAAAATACAAATATTTTTTAATGTAACACAGTTTCATCATACCCAATTTAAAAACCTGAATATATTACCTTTCATGAAAAGCATTATAAACCAAATTCCTAAAACTTCACCAACATAGATGTCGCAAAAGTGTATTAACAAAACGTACCCGCAGAAATTACCCATTCATCCCCCGTAGAAGCTACCCACAAACAGGTTGAATATTCATTCCCTCACCCCTCCCCCGTCCCTGCTCCCCTCCACTCTCCCCTCTGCCCAGCTAATTACAAGACTTGGACGTTTTCCATTTTTCTCAAACCTTTGATTGGGTATTTGGAATATGGATAGCTGATTTAATTAAGCCTGTTGGAATAAAATTGCCTTTGCAGCGTTCGTTTGATTAATGAATTCATTTAAATGCGTAATTGTTTCTATTACTGCGACAGATCTAGACGATGGGTTTCAGTGATTAGGGTTGCTACTACATAGATATTTAAGAACACTCTTTATTAATTATATATGTAGGTACTTTGACTTATCGTCACTTCATACCATTTTTTTCAGATATAATATTTACTTGGAATGTTCTTGGAAACAATATTTTGATAAAAATAAGCATGAAAATCGCATGACAATGGAAATATACTATCGCTTGATTTAAAACGAGTTTCTCCATATATAACCTAACTACAACCAGCAAGACGTAGCAATCACACCACTACCAAAGATTCATATTCCACTGAGATTAGCCTTTCATTTCCACCACGCTATAGAGCTTACAAATATTCAAATTTCGTATGAAATATCATCGCATTGGCTCGTACATTGACAACAGAGTACATTTTATATATCCACTGGTCCCAGGGCAACCACATTTCATGATAACATTGATACGACGTTATCTTTGACGAGGGTTGGGCTCCCGTAAACTACGTTCGGCACATTCCAATGTTTTTGATAGGCTTTTTATATTAATTCGGAGTGCTTGGTAGGTCACCTCTAGTGTTATTTTAAAGCATGCGGTGCGTTTTAGTTTTACATATATATTACGTATTCACTTGGTATAATTAAAAGATAAAATATCTGTCAGTAGTTCTTTGTGTATTAACATTCCATGAGGCGTTATAGTATTCAATTGATGCAAATTTCAATTCAAATATCACTCATAATACCATCAGTCTTATTCTAAAAATTGTGACACAGAAAAAATGATTGGAATAAATATTTCATTACACTTCGTATATAAATTATAATGCAATATGAAATAAAAATCTGATATTATGATCATTTTTTTTCAATCTTTATGTTTTTAATTGGTTGTAGTGTATTGGTTGTAGTAATCTTATGGAAAACAACAACGTATTTTATCAAATGTGTATTCTTCCGTCGAATCTATTAAAGAATATATTAATGTAGATATTTTTTTGTTGCAAGAAGAAGAAGATTATTGTAAACTGAGCCTGTTTGTTATGTAAACATACCTATTATTTTAAAACATTGGTACACCCGCTTTCAAGGCCACAATCCAAATTATAAAAAGTTTGGAAAATCCAAAAGTGCACGACTCATAATGCTCATTTAATTATGAAATATAAAAAAAAAAAAATATATATATAGATATACAGTCTTGTAGTTTTCGTTTTTTATTAATTGCAATTAAACGACACTGAATTAATTAATCATTCGCATTCAGTGACCTACAATCGTCGATTAGAATATTTTTAAAAAAAATTTAACTCAAATGATGGATTTTTTCACAAGTTATAGTGTTTTCAGGTTTCACCCATGACGGACAGGAAAATTTTTTGACCTATTTCGGTGTTTTTTTCCAATTCTATTGAAGTAAATCAATTTTTAAAAAGTATGGGATTAATCTCCATTAAATTATCTCGACAATAGTATGCAAAATATCTTGGTTCCGTGAACTAACAAGGCTATAATAATAAGAATAGCTGCAAAAATGAGGCGAAAAAAATTTTTCGATCGTAAAGCACTCTCTGATGCTTCGCATCGTCGTGCAATTACACAATTCGATGGTGTAGTCTGAAACACAACGCATGGCAACGGAATGAATCTTGTAGAACGAATATCACAGGCTAGCTTCACTAATTAGAGCGCTGCAGTGAGATTATGTGCCGTATGTTTTGTTAAATTGAGTTAGCAGTTGCACTGTTATATATGCTGTTATCTGTTGCCGTTGTAATTCATGTGACGGACTTTTTGATTTGTTATAGTGTACATGTAACGTTATTATATGTATAAGATGCTGAGTTAAAAAAGTGAAAGAATCAGTGTTGTATTTTTAGGGTTCCGAACCACATAAGGAAAAAACGGAACCCTTGTCTGACTATAATATGTCAAGATCCTTTTTTTTCAGGAACGCGTGGAGATACCAAGTTAAAATTTATATCGAAAACTTGGATTTACTGTCTCATTAAAATGTGAAAGAATCAATCTTATAAGCCAACACAATCGAAGGCAATGAAACAAAATAACAGTAGAAATAAAAATAATAAATGTAAAAGGCAACTATAATGACCATACACTTCCAACGTCACCTTGAAACTTATCTTGGTCCATTGAAAAGTTACATTTGGGGTTGCATTTTTTAGAGGACGAAATTTTATTTTTTTTGATGTGTAGGGGTGGTCAGTGTGAAGCTATCA
>CAJQZM010036157.1:0-109842 GCA_907164665.1 Colias nastes
GGAACTTAGTAGGTTTAGTGGGTGGAACTTAGTAGGTTTAGTGGGTGTAACTTAGTAGGTTTAGTGGGTGGAACTTAGTAGGTAGGTTTAGTAGGTGGAACACGTAGCGATGGTAAGTGCTTTGTATGACTGCAATCAATGGTCACGACCGCTGCAAGTTAACTGAGGATCTGCGCGAGAGTATCGCTGAAATGGACGAGATGGAGGCTATGAGGATTGAGGCTGAGCTAAATAGAGGCAAGGGACGGAATACCGGCAACACTGGGAGGAATGGTTAGTAGTGTAGTGACACCTTGCTCTGAAGCGCGCAAGCGAAATATTTTCGCTACATATATGTATGTATATACAACTTTCCGACATCATCCAATGGGACCTTTACGGCCGGCCAGTCGAGTAGACTGGTCAGTGGTCGAGGATCCCCCCTTTTGCGATGGAAGAATTCCACCTTCCTTTAAAGCCGGCGCCAGACATATGTTCAAATACGCAAATACCTACAAAGTCGCGAAGTGTGGCACTGACATTTGCGTATTTGTGCAAAGTTTGAACACATATTTGTAGTTTGCCATCATGTGTCGGTTAGTGCACACATCAAAGTAAACAAAGTTCAAAGTTTGTGCGGCCTGCCACACTTGTTGCAGTGTTTAGTCGCGTGTGCGCCGATGAACGGATCAGTTGTATGCAATAGTTAATCTGTGAGTGGTACCTATTTTGAGCGTCAATAATGGAGTGGGGTAATGACGCAGTAATAGAATTATTTATTGAGCTACTTCAAACAAAAAAATTAAAGGCACTCAAATAAAACAGTCTGACGGAGTCATCAAAATCGTCGTCTATTCTGTGAGCAATCTTTGCGGTAACTGTGCCCGTAAATCATTTGAAAAACAAGTCTAGCCGGATACATTTGTGCATATAAAGTTTGATCAAAGTTTTGAAAATGTGTGCTCAAACTTTGATCCCAATGTCTGGCGCCGGCTTTATCCACAATAGGTTCGCGGTTTTAATGGGTTTAGCAGGTTTAGTAGGTTCAGTGGCATTAGTGAGTTTAGTAGGAACAACACATTAAGTGAAATGTGTTGGCGACTGTCAAAAGTGACATTGATCAAACTTATCCCTGTTGCAAGTAGTTTACAATTGGGCAGTGATCGGGTTTCTTCGAGTGTTTTACAAGCTAATAATACTGTGATGACTGTCATCTTTCTTTCTGCGAATGGTTTCATTATGTATATTAACTTTATAAATTTATTTTCAGTAATGGAGAATCGAGACAGTGGTGTCGCTGACGTGGAAATTGACCACCAGCAGTGCATGGATCATATACATGTTCATGGGTTAGTAGATAAATAAAATGTATTGTATTTTTGTATGCATAAACTGTATTAAGTATAAATATAATGACCAAGACAAGCAAATCGTATTATAAATTTTGAAAGAACAAGAATAGGTAATAAATGAAACAAAGCTATACTTTTAATTCTTTTATTAAACTATTACCCTTATAAAAAACAACTAAAACACTTTACTAAACATATACTCATTATTTATGAGCCTTGCTATCAAAGCAAAAATGGAATCTTTCAATTCGAAAATCAAACATTCAACGTTCCTTTTCCAAACTTCAAATGACATTTAAATTAAGAACGTCACTAATTCGAACGTTATTCAAATTTCGAACGTCACTAATTCGAATACCATTTAAATTTCGAATGTTCTGTCACAGCGCGGTACCACCCCCACCCAGTTGTCCCGCGCCAGCCGCGCCGAGAGCACCGCATCCACCACCCACTACAGTGATCAAGAGGAACGTGCTTAGCAACTCGTTGGTTGATATTAATGATCCTGGTAAGTGAAAAAAAAAATTATAACCTTATGATACTGTGTCACGTGGTTTTAAACTTTCAAATTTATAACATAATTGTCTGTTATGTATAAAGGTCCGGGCTCTCACACAACTACGAATTCGCATCGCTACTCAAAAATCTACGACTCGCCCTAATGCACAGAAATAATATCCGATGTGATTTTCATCTGTATCTACCGTACATTGTCACTAGAACCAATGATTTATAGCACGGAATCGTATCACATCAATTCGCTTTGCAAGCCTGCGATGCGGCATCGTATAGTATTGTATCGCAGTTTTGTGAGCTGCTCTTCGGCAGCTATAAAATAACAAAGCAGCTAAAAAAATTAAATTAGTTTATCAATATTTTTGATATCGGCAATTTATTTGTTTATTAAGGCAAATAAGAATCCATAGAACTTTCCAATTTTATTTCAGGCAACTTATAGCTTATAGAAAATGAAGCCCTGATATAATTTACTAAGGGCTGATTTTTCAATCCTTGGTTAAAACTTATTCATCGAATAACGTATTAAACTACCATTTCAAAAATGTATTCTAATTGTCCGTATTTGACAGTATACAGGTGATATTTTAAAATGTTCGTGTAATACTTTATTGGATGGATAAATTTTAACCAAGGATTGAAAAATCGGCCCTAAGTCATAAACCAAATTTCCAGTGGCCCTAGCCGCGGAACGGCTCCAACGTCGCGGGTCAGTGGGCTCGCTGGACAGCGGCATGTCGGTGTCGTTCCAACACGGCAGCCGCAACGCACTGCACGCTACTTCACCCCGACACCCGCCCGAGCAGCGCTCGCCTGGTGAGTTACTAACTCAAAGTTATACTCAAACTCAAAGTCATACTCAAACTTAAACTAGATGTAAGGAACCTTGTTCAATAAATGATTTTTATTTATTTTTTATTTTTGACGTGACAACGTCTTATAATTCGATAAAGCCGGCTGCACGCACGAAAAAACATGACTCATGCGGCGTTACCTCGCTCTGACTCATCTGAGGCGTTCCATGTAAGGCTTGAAGTGCGAGCGAGAGCGCGGAACGAGCGACAAAGAAGCACAATCGGACGTTGTCACGTTCAACTATCGTCAGTAAACCGACTTTACAGACAACCAATTTTTTTATAACTCGAACAAAAACTCATGCAGACTCACTCAAACTCGTATTCGAACTAAAATTCAAATTCAAACTCTCATTATATACACCGGACTTAAACTGAAAAGTATAATAAATTTTGAAGTACATAGTACATTTCCAAACAGACAGCAAACAGAAATCAATTCCTAGGGAATTGATGGATCAAATACATATAGCCTAGTTTAACAACTTCTGAATCTGGTTAGCTTTTATTTTAATTTTATTTTCTGTATTTTAAATGACATGTTTACTTACATATAAACTTGCTGCCACTCTAATTCTCTATTTCAACCACTGGTTTAGTGGATTGAATGTGTTTAGTGGAGTTTAGTGGATTTAGTAAGTGTAGTGGATTTAGTGAGTTCATTGGATTAAGTGATTTGTTTAAAAAGTATTTCAAATTTCATAGAACGGTGAAAGCGTTACAGAATACTTTCAAATTTATAATAAGAGCACGGATAAATAAAATATTATAGGCTACCAATGACCATCGCCATGTCTTTATAAGTTTTTTTATCAGTTTATTTCTAAGACAATAAGATTCAATTTACTTTGAATATGTTATATAATTATTTATTTTCTATTACAGGTCGTTTGTTCGGAGGCATATTCCCGGGCCGTCAACGCAAGCTAAGCGCATCAGGCATACCGGACACCAAGAGCCAAGTTGGAAAGAGCACCGAAGTTTAATCGACTCGCATTGTCTACTCGGTTTTAAAATATCGATTATTTAATCGATTCCAGAAATCTCGATTGTCTCCCGTTCGAGGTTGTGAAGCGTTTCGAATGCGTTGATTTTTTTCTTAAATCGATTATCATTCCGATTTCTTTTGTGCCATCTTAAATTCCATTTTAGGTTTAGGGACAGTTCACTTAAGTGAAATACAGTTCATGCGTTCTCTGTCTGACATATGTGGGATTTAGAGTGATAGAGTAAGATGGCATGATATTTGACTTCCACTAACGATGTGATTGGTTGAAGTTTCAGGGTATTTGACTGTAGTAATGGTGTACTTTTTCTGGGCGTATTATAAGGCATTGGGAAGCCATTGGTCTTGTGGTTAGGTTTGGGTTATACTTAATAAATACTATGGATGGATGGATAGGATTTTTCCGATTTTGACACTTTAAAATGTGCCAAGTAACAGATCGTTTAAAGCATTTTTCGCGTTTTTAAAAGTTTAGTGAGTAGAAAAAATGTTGATTCTATGAACTAACTTTTTGCATTATTTGATAGAAGTTGAGGAACATATTGACTGAATAGAAAGTGAATGAATCGAGATCGGGTCCACGTTTTGTGTAGGAAATTAACGGTAAATAAATAACAAAATATGTTGAAACGTTTGATTTTGATGACCGTTTTCTTGGTAGGATTATGGTTAAATTATACACAGGCATGTTGTAATAATAAAACGTAAGGTCTAAAAATTACTTAATTAAAACTTCGTAGGACAAATTTAATAATTCTTAAATATCTTACAAGTTTCAACACTAAAAAAAATGTGTACGTGTACAAGTCTACACACGTAAGAAGTGAAACTTCTTTATGACCTTATTTTTCAAAAAATAATTTACTATAAGCAAATTTACAGAAATACGTCGAATCACGCGTGGTAGGGATAAGAAAAAGATGGCGCGTAACGGAAAAATGTCACGCGTAACGAAAAAATGTTACACTAAATTTTTTCCAACCCCGATAAAGAAGTTTCACTTTAAAAACTATACATAATTACTTATGTATATTTATTATCTCCTGTTTGATAAAAACAGTATAAGGGACAATATAACATTTGAATAT
Organism: Colias nastes; assembly: GCA_907164665.1. Classification (NCBI taxonomy): domain Eukaryota; kingdom Metazoa; phylum Arthropoda; class Insecta; order Lepidoptera; family Pieridae; genus Colias; species Colias nastes. Next base: position 4,796 of record CAJQZM010036157.1, read on the forward strand.
AATATTAAAAAAAATAAACATCGGCTAATACAACGCGTACGAAGACAACGCAATTTCTTAATGTACATGAAAACACAAAGAGTAAAAAATAAATAAAATTCTAATCATATAAAAGTAATCAAACTTCGAAATTTTATCGCCTTTGAATCAGTATACGAGTATAATATAAAAATCAATATAAAATTCTATATTAAAATTACCTTTTCTTAATACAAAACAAATATTAAAATCACATATAAGAAATTGCGTTGTATAAAATTAAAAACTATTCGAATTTGACAAGAGAGATGAATTTTGTCAGGAACTTAAAATAAGGATAGTAGTTACAGGGTTATCCAACCAAAAAATTTGATATTTAACTCAAAAAAGCTGGGCAACATCTGAATAACTAAGGGTTTTGGATAGGTACTCGACATACAAATGTTACCATCAACGGAGTATTACAATACATATTAATAATTATAATATGACGTCATTAATAACTTCTTTATTTAAAATAATTTGTACATACGTTCAAAATATATACAATAGATGTTTATATTACTTTGCACAACTAATTCAGAATAGATACATCACGTTTATAACGAATTTATAACATTGTTGAAAGTTATTGTTAGAGTTAGAGAAATTTTTGAAATTCATTAAAATTCTTATCGTGGAATAGTGTTGTTCATTCTAAAGTATAATAGGCGTCCAAATACCATTCATTTCAGTCCAAATTAGTACTTAAAAATACAGATATTTATGATTATAGATATTTACTTCGTCCCGCTCTAAATGAAAAAGCAATTATTCATATATCACCCTAAAACCCTAATGTTACCTACAATTACCCAACATTACCATTTCACCTAAAATATTAGAGTTTAGGTATTTATATTTCTGGTTACATCCTAGTTATTTCATTAAGGAAAAAATTAGGTAGATAAAAATGTTTCGACGAATTTTCTCACTCGGAGGTAAAATTAAATAGAGTTGTTATTGGCTATCCCTGAGAGATATATTTTTTAACTCCAGTGTCTCTTCAAATGGTCAGGAAACTTAAATATTTCCTTGGAGTATATTAGAAGAACTAGCGAAAAATACTATAAAATGTTAGTCATTCGATAATTAAAAATAGACACTGGAAATTTTACATGCACAAATCAATAGTTTTAGTCATTCCATAGAAAAATCTAGATTCACTAGTCCTTCTAATATATCTTCTAAAATTTCTAACTGCTAAAATCCTTACTATAAATAGCGTTAAAGTAGCTACTGTTGACTTTGTACCAGTTATTTAGGCTTGTTGTTTCTACTATTTGATACGTGGGTAGATAGAAAACCAATTGTTGAAAAATGTTCAGAGGATTTGCGTCCTTATTGCTTGTGACTTAAAACTTGTTATTGGATGATACTAATTATTTCTATGATTTGTAAATTTAAACCTGGATAAATATGCTGGCCATAATTGATTAGAAACGTGTTTTTTTATCTCTTTTAAAATTTTTATGAAAACATTATTTTGATTGAGAATTATCTTCTCTAAATTTTCTCTCCTAAAAAACTAAAACGTACTTAATTTATAATTAGTATCACACAATAACGTATTTCCTACTTAATATTATATCGAAGAACGTTTTGTTCCTTCTACCTGATTGACTTTACCAATGTACAACTTACGTATACGTCTCTGTATGCTGTCCATTTTCCACGAATCTCCAAGTAGGCTAAGAAACTTTATTTTTTATTATATGTGTATACTTTGCGTTTCAAATAGTATTAAAAATAACACATATAAAAGTAACAGTATGACATGACTTCTATCAAATTAAAAAACGAGTAATGTCGGTTGTCAAAGCTAGTTGAAACGCATAGTAACAGCGTACTGCGCAATCGCTTAAAAATAGAACATTTGATTTTTTTTTTCACTTTATACGTAATTTCGCGCTCTTAAAGAAAGTTTAATTTGGCGCCAAAATAAAGTTCGTTCTGAAATGTGTTCGCGCCGTGCGTTGTCATACACACTTGAAGTGTCGACCATAATGTCACAATTGTTTACTAAACACTTTTTAGTATATTTTTACATATTTTAATGTTATAAAATAATGAAAAGTATACATTAACGAAAAAGCAGATTTTTAGTCCCAACCATAATGATCAGACTACTTCAAGTACCTTATTTTATTAGAAACTGAAAAACATTTTTTTTTTAATATGTAATGTCAAAACAATTATTTCAATATTTTTGGTTTTATTCATGTAATGTGAAAATTAAGCACAATATAATGCTTCCAATGAATAAATTCACAACATGGTCGATGCTATTGTTAAAATTCTCTTTTAAAATGTAATGCATTACGATAAAAGGAATTGATTAAGCGTTTCGTCGTTGAATTTTGAACCTTATATACTTAAACGTAACTTTTAATATTGATCTTTAATATAAGGAGGGTTGTTGAATCACGTATTTCAAGCGACGTATTTGTAATTTTGTCTCGGAATAGATTTTTTTTGATATGTTACAAATATGGATTTAGTTTCTTCTTACATATTTTTAATAATTTTAACGTAAATAATATCTTCCGAGTCCATATTTGAAACGTATCACGTGTGAAGATGTTTGAAATGCTTTTGTAAATTTCGCTTGAAGCCAAAGATGTGTTTTGTGTTCACATTATTCCAACTGTCTTCTAAAATGTGTGCATTTTTTATGAATGAGGCTGTAGTGTCAAATTAGCGCTATCTCTTTCTTACCCACTTAATAAACAGAGTTAGAACGAGACAGCGTCATTCATAGATAATTTATACGTACCATAGATAAAACAGATTATACCAACTATATTTTATCTGTTTATATTTTGTAAGTTCATTTGAAATTTAAGTTTTTCTGTTTAATAAATCTTACTAACTTATTTGTATGTATATTGAAGAGGACATATTTTAATATATATCTTTTAGTTATTGTTATGTAAAATTAGAACTAAGCAATAAACGCGCGTGCGTATCCCTATGTATTGTATAATATAATGTTGTTGAGAGTTGCTACAACTAAGTCACTTACATTAGTTTTATTTAAAAAAGCAAAAGTGTATTTATTTATTAAATATGAATTAACATTCATGAAGAATTTTGTTGTTTTATTTATTCACCTTACTTACTCATTTATTATCATAAGTTAATCGCACTCAGTGATTCAATTATTAAAATCGTAATCGAGGGCGTACGATAAATCTCTTTTTGATTACAAAGATGGCATAACAAAAGTATTAATTAAATAATTGCCCAATGCCCATCATGAACGATAATCCCCATGCACATGTTATAAAACTGGCTCTATTCAATGATATTTAAAACAGCGCCATCTAGTTGCAAACGCAAGTAACTAATTCGTGGGCATAACTTGATGAAAATATCCGGATGTCACTGATGAATACAGGCACACACAGGTTTGAGAAAAAGAACACAACGCTCCTCTGGGTAACTGGGTTCTGTCCAAATATAAAATACCTACCTGTATAGAAAGAAAATTTATTTTTATTTGGGCTTTTCTATAATACGAACTAAGTTAGGTATTCATTGCTTTTAAAATTATTTTTGAATGCAAGTATTAAGTAGCTAAATTAACGCTAGAAATTAGAATGAATGCAAATGATTCAAATAAATTCGATATCTAGATGTCTTTTTAACTCACCACCTAGTTCAATTTCGTATTAAAATAGGTTTTTTTGTATTAAAAAGTTAAAAAGAGTATAATTCCTCACAATATAATATTATACGGTCTATGTTTATCAAAAGAAGATAAACACATTTAAAATTATAGAAAAATTATCACGTAGGTATGTGCTATAAACGAAATCCCTAATCAGTACACTATTGCATCGTTATTGACCTACAATTCACATCTGTATTCCGTATTATTGAGTCTGTTAATTTATACATAGGCCACTGTTACCTCGTCAACACAAACACAAAGGGTTCTTTTCCGAACAAATGATCGTTCCAACCGGATGAAACGTTGTAACAGGTCAGCAGAAAATAAATATGCACCTGTATTTTTAATATCATTCCCAAAAAAGGAGGTTCAGTACTTTTAAGCAATTTAATATCATTTATATTGTAGGATTGGAAGGCTAACGCTATAGGCAGTACAAGTACTCTAGCGGATTATGCAACTGGCTTTATTTCTACGTTAGAAACGACAACAAGTGTTTAAGTTATATTAATGATATATTTAGGTTTTAAAATGATATAACCAAAATTTATTTTCTCAATAAAGTGCCTGAATAACAGCAGACAACGAATTTACTAAAGGGCTCTATTTAATCAATTTGTCACGGTTCACAACCGAATTCGTCCCAAACTTGATACGTAGGAATAGAGCTGACAGGAAGTATCCTCAGTAAAATTGACCTACCTTTTCTACAGATCAAGTTAATAATTAATTAATCATACTTACATATAAAATACATAAAGGAATAAAAAAAACCTAATTCGTGGAAGCAGAATGGTAACAGTAGCTATGAAATTATCGCTACCAATAATAGACCTTGCAGGGCTAAAACTGGGCTATCCCAGTATGAGCGTGACCTAGAGCTCCCGAGTTTTTTTAGAGTATATTTCTCTTATAATTTCCATACGCCTTTCGCGACCTAATTAGTCCTGAATCATGTACAATTTCTTATTTACTTAACCTACTTTCTCGTTTGCTTAAAAATATAAAAGGTTGCTTGGTAGAGATCGCTGTTTAACCTTAACCTGTTGTTATATTTTATATAATTGTGTCGATATTTTTTAAATGTTATTACCATTTCCTTGGTACAGCGCTTAGTGAGTGTAGAGCCAAGGGGACTGGGTTCGATTGACATAAGGATTAACAAGAAATATTCTAAGATAAGCTGATTGTCTGTTTGTCTGTGAAGAAACCTATTAGTAAAACAGACATAGAATGCATCTACTGAACAAACTGGTATATTATTGTATAAGTATTCATCTTTCCTTGTACCGATACTAATAACAGCCAAATAGGTAAACTTTGGGTTTTATATTTCAGAAAATGAGTAATGTTATATTAGGTACTTAGAGGTAATTCTTATAAGATAAAGTTACTCATACATAAAGTACTAATACATAATATAAATTTATTTATGAAGCGAATCCTAACATCGCTTAACATCTCTGTTTCGTATGGCCAAGATCATGCATAACATTTTTTTCGTAAATTATCCCAAGTCTGCAGTTTACACACTCTGTAATACAATGTTACAAAAATACATACAAAAAATCACAGATTTTATTGAAAAAATACTTAAAAACTCCAGCATTGCGGCTGACAACGATACATCGGCAGTTAGAAGTCTTCGCCACCCGCCTCCCCCTTGATCCAGGCTTAGCACGAAACGGACAGACACACGTGGACGTCTATATAACAATTTGTTTATATGTGTAGCGCAATAGCAAACGTCATTGGTTTTCTAGCCACGGTGGACAGGAAAACTGTGGAGTGGGTCGAGATTCAGTTTGTTTTTTTGTGAAAGTATAGATACGTAATTTGTGAAGGTTTCATTATCAATGCGTAAATAGGTATAACAATATTCTTCTTGTGTTTTGTTTAATAAAAAAATATAAGACTTTATTTACATTTCACATATTTTTATTTTAAGTGAAATCTGATAGATTAATAATGTGATATTTGTAAAAAAAAGCGATTAAGATATTCATCATAGTTATATCGAAATTAATCTTATCATTTTTAAAGAAAAAAAACTTCGATTACGCGCGCGGATTCGAACCCGCGTCTTTTGCCATTCCGGGGCGACGATTCAAATATAAAAAAACTAAACATCACATTTAATACTAAGTCTATTTAATTCTATTTCTGAGTCATTCTTAAATCGAAATTTCACTGCCTTACAGATACAAAGAAAGTAAATCAATCATTTGTAGTTTTTTTGCTCCACTGTCTACTCCATAGGTTTCTCTGTCCGTTGATCGCTAGAGGGCTATCGGCGCTCACTTCAGTAGAGGTGACCACGTGACAATAGATACAACACGATTTTTTACCACAATTTTACAAATAAAAAAAGAAATTATAGTGACATGGCCAGTTTCAGCTAAAGGTAAGGAAATAAATATTAATTTATTTAACAATATATAAATTGGGTATGTTTTAAAGTAAGTGAGTAGTAATTTGTTTGTAATAAGTATTAAAATTTTGTGCAAACCTAAAGTTATTAATTATAACTAATTAATATAATACAAATAATTAATTTTTAAATGTTATTGCTTACACATAATATTTACATTTTTAAAGATTATTTTCATTAGGATTTTTTAATTTTTTACATAGTTTTCTAATTCATGTGTAAGTTTTTAAAATCATTAAACGTAAGCAATAGATATATCACTTAAAATATATTATTAATATATCATTTAATATATATTAATAATGGAACACAGTGTTTGTATCTTTAGGTTCACTTTTAGCTATAATACATATTTTTATATTGATTATAAACTAATTAAAAACTAACTAAAAAAAATATTTCAGTTCAGAATAACAAAAAAAAATCCACATTCCATCGACAAAGAGTAAACAAACATATTTTCAATATCTGCTGTATCTTTTATAAAAGCACCAACCGCGACTTTTATTTTTACGAACGAAAATGACATCTGTCAAAAAATTTTCGCGCGAAAACATGACGTTCAACCGGGCGCGCCAACAAAACTGTATCGTAAATGCGAAACAAATTATACTCATTTAGTGATAATTTAATAAACTTAACTAAATTATAGGCATTTAATTCAATTTAAGTTCATGCGTTGCCGCCTGTTGTTACTTGTGGGCGGTCAATCACCCTCCTATAGCATTATGTTACAAAACAAAATACCTTTGTCATGATAAATAAATAAAATTGTTAAAATTTTGGAATACCTATTAAATTAATTAAGGTGCTAATTTAATCATAATCATAAAAATCGATTCGTTGATTTCTTGAAGATTTGCTAAGACATTTCGTAATGATTTTCGCTGAAATGATATTTTTGTAAAACTTAGGTATATAAAATCGAGTTCACTCGATTGGGATCTTAAATTTCTTGAACGTTTTCTTATCTATTTATAATATAAATGAGTTTTGAATAGAGGAGTACTTTTTTATTAGTTTTCAATGAAAGGAGAGACTTTATGAGAGAATTTCTTTCATTTTAGGTACTTCTCAAACAGCTATCGCGGTGTATATAGAAAAAATAAAACCAAAAATCTTTTACAAAGCCGTTTATATTAGATTCTAAGTACATGTTCACAAAATAAGATATCATTTATACTTTAGAATATCATCACATGTATTCTAAACTGAGGTTTTTACTGATTATATTCAATCGATTGAAGCACTTTTCACAACGAACGAATTACTATGAGATTTAATATTAGTGCATCATTATAAAGTTTAAAGAGATTAAAAATATAGGTCATGTAACAGATATTATGTTATGCTCTATTTCATGTTTAAGGGTGACAATTTCATTTAACATATTTTCAATCTTTACTGGATTATAAACTAAACTCTACTTCTATGTAAGAATTGGGTATAAAATTGTCTGCTGACTATGCCATAGATATTATGCAATATTAAACTAAAAATAGGATTAATTCTTTGTTTTGTTGGACATTGATTGATATAGATATATTATATAGATACTCACTTTATAGAATCGAATGACTCTATATTTTTTGTAGTAAACATTGTTTTACTCTCAGTTTTCTATTTTGATCGATTTTCTAAAATATAGGTAGGGAGTTTAAAATAACAATTTTAAGAATATTATTTCCGCTACTCCTAATTTTAAGGAATTGTGTGATCACACACTAGCGATGATAGCGCTTGCAATATTTTTTTGAAATCAGTTTCGAATAAAATCTTAAATTAGTAGTACATATATTGGATAAAACTTAAATCTAAACTTTTTGGAGCATGAGGACTTTTGATATCGTAAATATTTTTATAAAATAAATGTTTGTCGGGGTTTGCTATAGGTAACTAGATAAGTGGAGTTGGATTTTTATGTTATGTTGTGATCATATTGTGATACATTTCCTATACAACAACACACAAGTATGTTTTTTTATACCTAGGTACTATTGTTAATATATTTTATTATTATAAATAGATGGAAGAATCATTAGATGGCCGTGAGAGCGGTCACAGCGCGGCCGGCTTCGACTCGGCGGCCATTTTGAATGATGACGTATCACCCACTACCAGCTTCTGTTATAACATACCGAATTTATTTAACAGGTAAAAGAAAACACATATTTATCTTCATATTTATATTAAACAAAGTCATCAAAATTGCTCATAGTAAATAAATAAAGAATAAAATCGATTGTTGAGTTGGGTTTCAGAACCGCGTTAAATTCCAAGGCTTTCACCGATAAACGCTCTCGCTTTGAAAGTGTACCTGAAAACAAAAACAAAATGTTATTTAGGTCAATACCTATAGATTATAGAAGCTCCTATATTAAAGAAAGTGGTAGGCTATAACAATTGTATATAATTGGAACCTATTTTTTTATGTCTACCATCTGACCCACGAAACTTCGTCTGCTCTGAAAGAAATTATTTTACGTTTTTCCTCATTGTTGCAACATTATTAGTTGACAATCCACTTCTATGAGGTATATTACAATGATACCAACATTAAATAAAATGAAATATTTCATTCCAGTCTAGGTCCTGCGTCCCTATGTGAGAGATCTGAAACTGACGTACCTGATAACTATCCGAGCCAGGAACCCACGGACGAGGTGGAAAACCACCAGTTTGAGGATGACGAAGAATACTCCCCTAATTCTAGTGAGTTTGTTGTTTAATTTGATAAAAGTAGAGTTTAAGAACAACTCTACATTTTAGTAGAGTCAATTTTAACAACTCGATTTTACTATAATTTTAAATGTAAAAGTATAGTTAGTTTAACATTTTTTTAAATTTCAATTCTTGTATTACAAATAATTATAATTGTTGCTGAAAATTTCATTTTGAAATTGATATTACTATTCACATCAATATATTTATGTAATTTCATTTCAAAATCGTTGTATTATGTTATAGGTGCCAAAAGCGGTGATATTCCTAAACGTAAACAACGAAGATACAGGTAATTATTAAAAATCCTACCCATAGGTTGCCTGGTAGAAATCGCTTAGTAGCGATAAGGCCGCCTTTTTAGCTTTATAACATAATATAGTCTGTATATTTTTTATATGTATTTTTTGGTGCTGAATAAAGTGAATTTATTATTATTATTATAAATTGCTCGACTATTTCAGTCCTTACAATGTTTTCTTACATTATTGATTGAACATTATTGAGGCGATCACTCTCTACTTATTTTGCGCGTCTTTTGCATAATTTTAAATATATCTCTAAAATTTTCAGAACAACATTCTCAAATATCCAATTAGAGCAGTTAGAGGCGGCATTCCACAAAACCCATTATCCTGATGTGTTTTTTAGAGAAGAATTAGCAATGAGGATAGACCTAACAGAGGCTAGAGTTCAGGTGAGATTTATTTTTTTAATTATTCGGATATCAATGCTTATATTTAAAATTTTGTAATAATTATTATTGCTACAATAATCTGTCTTACCACAAAAAGCTTTAGTCAGGGTTTAACTTTATTGCGGTTTCTCTTCTGGTTCACAAAAATCCAAATCTGGTTTTGTCGTATTTTACATAGACAACTATTAAAGTGACAGATCCTTGGTTTAAAGTTAGACTGTGTTAAAATTGTTTTGTGGTAAGATCAAATATTTTAAATTGTAATTAAAATCACGCTGTTATAAAACCACGTCTCAACTACCCTACGAGAAAGAGGTCACTAGCATATAAATATACATACTTTGTACATCTGATATATTTTGTTAATAATATCATTATTATTCAAAATTTATAACTTTTAAAACGGTCGTGATGACCAAATGATCAAATGTTACCGTACTATTCATAGGTTTAGATGAGTAGATACCAATAATAATGTCTGATGATATTTTGTTACATTGTAGGTCTGGTTCCAAAACCGTCGAGCGAAATGGCGTAAGCAGCAGAAAGCTGGCTGCGAGCCGTACCCGCGCGCAACTCGCTCCCCGGAGCAACGGTCACCGTCATCACTGGCTCTGGAGATGAGAGATTTTATTACTATACCAGGTATTATAAAAGTCTAATATATTTGTGGCTAAAGATAACATTATCTTACCTTTATCATTATCAGAGAATGATGAATTCAATGTGAGACCTTATCCTAAAATATGTTAACTATCAATCGAGAGTTTTGGCTACGTCTATCATATCCTATTATTGCTTAATTATTATCTGAAAAAATTATGTTTTAAACAAAAGCGAAGTCGTCTTAAAATTTATCAGTGTTTAATTAATGTAATATAATGGCGTAAATACCCTATTTTTATAAGAAATTGCAATATATTAATAAATACAATTATTTGCAGTGTCGTCACCCCAAATAATAAACATGGCTGAAACATCACACCAAAATAACTACGTAACGAAGAATAAGCAGCCTGCACCCGCCATACATATTTCTGCTTTACCAACGCGGCAGAATCCTCAGCTCGACCTGCCTACATTTTCAATTCCTCTCCAATATAACCTCGGAGGCTTCAAAAAAGTAGACGAAGATGTAAATCTAGATTTAGAAACATCCGAAAACGCATCACAGAACCACTGGGATGCGAGAATGATGCCCAACTTCAATTTAATGCATATAAAACCGTTGCTAGAAAACCGTGACAATAACGACATAGCCGAAGTTAAGTATGAGGTTAAAAATGAAACTGTAAGTAGATCGAATTATAACGAATTACCTAATATTAACAGAGGGCATATAGAATCTGAAGATATATTAGGAAAAGAAACAGTAAACGAAGGACAAACTATTTCTCCGGATTTTGAAATAGAACGATACCAATATGATGAAAACGAAAAAAGGTTTAGGGAACCTTTCGATGAAGGAATTATGGAAGATGGTAGAAATGATTTTGTATGTGAAAACGACTTCCTATGTAAGAATAATTATGAAAAAATTGATAGCAAAAGAAACGAATTTGAAGACTGTCATTTATTGGACGGTGAGAGTAGTGGTATGAGTAATTTTGAAAATAATTTATAAGTAACGTTGCAGTTATATATATTATATTGTATAATTTTATCTGTTACATATCGCATGTGCAATAAATAATTCTAGTCATTGTTATATTGTTTTATTTTATATGAAACCTTATTTTAAACTCACAATATATATTTCGGGTTCTTTGATTGGTCTTGGTGAAGGTATTTAAGGAAGGAAGGTATTTAAGATAGAATATCTTAAATATGATTTAAATTAAGATATTATTTTTGACTTTTTATAAAAAAATAAAAAAAAATAAAGTAAAAAAAATTTAAGCATTTAGTAAAATTTTAAATTAGTAAGCGTCTTCGGTCTGATTAAAAAGATTCTTATTTTTTTTCGTTAACTCAATTACTAACTTAAGCTTTTTCGTTTTTAATATTTTCCATCACACAAAGTTCATGTAGTTTCCTTCTAGAAGTTTCGTTAATCTTGACCTCGGTTCAAACACGCCATTGAAATTATTTCCGCAATTGAAAACGTAACTATGTATTTTAAGGCTTATCATAAATCTTAGAGGTCACCGTTCATTACGGTTGACGTAAACTTGCTTTATTTTTATATTTTTATAACATAGATGTATAGATCTTGATAAGCTTGTGATTTATTCTTGAAAACTGAAATTGAAATTGTAAAAAATTATTTTTAGACAATTTTTAGACAAAGTTCTTTTTTTGAAAGGGTTTTTTTATGCATCATCTATAGAAATTTAACAACATATGGGAGAGTAGATGAATTTTGATATTGTCGTAATTCCAATTATAGAATAATTTTAACATATTATCAGATTACCATTCATAATATGTTTTAATATGAATCATGTTTGACTGTTTAGAAAAGTAAAAAAGCGACATTCCGACTAATAATTATAATGGAATGAAGTTCAAAGTTGTTAGGTACTTGAAAACCAAAATAGGTATCATTGCATTTATTTTCACCTTATAATGCAGTAAAAATGGCATTAAACATAACAATAACAGACATTTAACCATCAGTCCAACATATTAATCACTTTTCTTTTCGTTCTTTTTCAAATAAATCTTCACAATTTTATACAATAGATAATTTACTTAACGCATAATAATTAATGTTAAAATGTTTTCCGCCTATTATTTCAGCTACATTAACGAACAAAATTAACGTTATAATCATTATGCAAATTTAAACAATCTATTATTAAGTATATAAGTAGCTTCCCGCCCGCGGCTTTGCCCGCTTAATTGTCTTAAACCTAATAAATGATAGAATCTTACTCTTGAATAACTCTATCTATTAAAAAAACTATCAAAATGTGTTTAATTATAAACGATCAAAATGTGCGTAATTTTAAAGATCTAAGCATACAGACGCACAGACGGTGGAAAGTGATTTTGTTTTGTACGAGACTAGCTGTGCCCCGCGGTTTTACTCGAATTGCTCCGCTCCTGTTGGTCTTAGCGAGATGATATATAGCCTTCCTCGATAAATGGGCTATCTAACACCGAAAGATTTATTCAAATCGGAACAGTAGTTCCTGATATTAGCGCGTTCAAACAAACAAAACTTCAGCTTTATAATATTATAAAGTATAAAGTATTATGTACTATGTACCTAGTGATTTGCTCCTTCCAGTTCTATATATCAATGGTATATACTAACGATTTGTAAACTGCGACAGTTCGCTAGCGAAGCGAAGTGGATAATATATAAACATTCTGACACATTGTACTTCTTTTGTCACCCGGGAAATACTTTGAAACGTTTTCAGGGACATTATGGAATCATCTTTTATTGTATGGAGCATGATGAAATGTTAAGATGGGTATATTTTTTAATTAGGTATATATAATTTATGTTGCAAAATTAATGTTTTACCTAAGTTATGTATTAGATCGGCTTTTGGTCTAGGTATTGCTGACACGTTGATAAGGACACATTATAAGTCGAAATATACGTCTTTACTACTAAGTTACAATAAGTACATTTAACATTTTAGAACATAACATTAGCAAAACAAGTGTTCGACTTTTTTGCTACTTTCTCTTTTATTTTATTAGTCTACTAGCTACACTCCGCGGTTTCCCCGCGTGATTCCGCTTCTATTGGTCTTAGTGTGATGATATATAGCCTTCCTCAATAAATAGGCTATCCAACACCGAAAGAATTTTTCCAATCGAACCAGTAGTTCTTGAGATTAGCGCGTTCAAACAAACAAACTCTTCAGCTTTATAATATTAGTATAAATAAGTTTGATAGTTCAAGATATTAGTCTACAGCGATTATAAGTTTGTTCTTTTTAAATATAAAACACAATGTTAACACGCTTCATTGCGTATTCACAAATTGCATTCGAATTCACGTATGCAGAATCCATTGAGCATGATTACTCCGCTGTTTTCATAGCTCAGTTTAAATTCTTGCTTTAATTATAGTTATGTAAGTTCCAAAGGAAATATCGCAATTTCATTGCTCCGAAGTCAAGTGTCGTTTTGTCGGAAAGAAGCTGTTTTAATAACAACTAAGTATGCATAACTAGATTTATTTAAATTGAAGATTCTTTGACTTGTGTTTATTAAAATTAGTAAAATACGAAGGATGTAAGATGGGTAGTATTTTGACAAGTCACTTCTCTAAAACCGGGTTAAAATGTTTTGAAAAAATTAAAATATTTAGAAGATAGAAATAATAAAATTAAGTAGATCTCCGGTCGTTCCTTCTCGGCGTTATATTTAAAGAAGTAAAACCCTTTATAAAGTATTAAAAATTGTTTAAACTGGGATTTTGCTGTCTTGAGACAAACACTTAGCAATCGAAAGTGAATAAATGGTATAACTGAGAATTTTAAGTTTCTTCAAATACTACGTTACTAATTTTCATGATACTTTATAATTTCCTTGGTTCGTGCGTTATATTTTTGAGAGCAAAATAGGAGTGTTCAGTAATTACTAGAAAATTACTTCGCAGCTTAACTTTCAAATATGTTGCCATACGTTATCTATTATTTGGAGAGTATTAGAATGGTTCAGATATTAATCATATGTGTATCATTGCACAAATCTCACATTTTCCTAGTTTCCACCAACATTGGCTATCATGGCCAAATGTTGGCCAAGATAACTATTGTTACTATTTTGTCATAGTTCCTACCTGGCTCAATATATCGCTCTCAGACTCGGTGCTAATAAAACAGGTCAGCTAGCCGTCTGGGTCGAATAAGATGGCTATAATTTTGAATGTTTTAGGACGATTCATTTATTTAATATTTGTGAATTTATGGACTCTAGAACTTTTGTGGTTATTACGAATGAATAATAGTATATTATTTGTAAATATAAATATAAAAATTGAACATATAATACAATATTCAACACTACTTAGCATCCATGAAAAAATACACATTCTAAATAATATATACCAAGATGTTTGACATGATTTATGGCTGTATCTCACCATGTTACGACATTTCTCAACTCAGATCGTAAAAAAAATTTAGATATCGTACTTTTTAAATTTAAAAAACTATTATTTCTTTAACATATGAAATTTAATATTTTTGACACTATATAAAACATGAATTTTGATAAAATTTGTAATTTGGTGGGATATCTCACTTATCGAAAATGAAAATGAAATCTTTATTTTGGGTCATTTAACCAAACTAATTAAACATTTTTTTATTCATCATATATATCTATTCTATAATATATGACCCCTAAAATAAAATATATCCCTTGTAGTTATACTACAGCTACCCTATTCGTAAAAGTAACGCACGCAAACCGCCGTTCAATTGGTCTTTAACGGATTTGATAACGTGACCCGGTTATTGTTTGAAATAATATAAGCTTCTATTTGTAGGGGTGAATATGAAATTCGATAAACACCTTAGCTTTTTGACAATTTGTATGAGAGCAATAGAAAAGTTATTTTCAGATTCAATTCATGGGTAGGAACAATAAGGTACGGGAAATGATAATGGTTGGAATAAAAACATATTATCTATACATATAATAAAATCGTTTTGTTATAATATTATGTGAAAGATATGAATATACAAAAGTTCAGTATGTTAAAACATATTACTTGAGTATATTGTAAAACAATTACTGATCCAAGAAGCTAGCTAGCTATTTATGATTATTATATTAATCTTACGTGCCCTGTGTCAATATTTAATACTTTCAACAAAATACCATATTTCAAATATAAAATGTATTTTAAAGTACATTAAATAAAGGTTTATTCGAAATTCCTTCCCGAAAGTTTATTTTTAACAAAACTTATCTTACTAGAACTTAAGCACTCCTTTACAGTTGTAAAACTTCTAACAGCGACCACAAATGAGGCAAAAGCTTTTAAAATTATAAAGTCATTTTTCTTTAAGTTACTGTGACAAAATGCATCCACTTTGTCAAAGAAATGCACATCTTATTGTACTCATTTGACAAAATCTACGCTCGCATTCATAAATGTCCTTCGGTGTTAAATTTCGATTTTTCTTATTTAAAATTTAAATTTTAAAATAAACTCTATCACCATGACAATACAGTTCAAAACGCCGTCCCCTAATTTAAAGTTTTGGACAAGCTAATATGAACTGTGGAAAGCAAACAGTATATTCTAAAAAGTCCTCCTTGTTACTCCAATATAAACTTTATGAAAGACGAGATAAAGCCCATTGTTACAATTATTACAAAATCGAATTCGGACATTCGTGTCCTACGCACACATTCACAATTTTTACTCACCTATCCAGATGAGTTTGATTTAATTAAAACTTTAAATTGAAGCAATAGAGTTGAAAAATGTACGATGGCTCTCACGTACCTGTGACTTGTGAGACTGTGGGGTGCATTCGCTTTTCCGGCACACATTAGTGTTAGAAAATCAGTCTGATTAACAGGTAAATTTGAACTCAACAGTAATAGCGATAGAGTTCACAGTTCTATCGTAGAGTATTTGGACTTGCTGCTTTCTAGAGGTTGTAGTACAGTAGCCACGGTTGAGGGCTTAAAGGGGTTGGCGGGGGTGAGGGGTGGCGTGAGCAGATAGCTTTTTCAGGTCTACTACGTTAGTAGAATCGCGGCTGTCGTGGTGTGAGCACGCACAGCGCGTTATGGAACACGCATACCTTTTCGATTTTTTTTAAAACGTAATTTCTTTGCAAATAATGCTTACTTAGTGGTTGGATTGTGCTGTGCTTGTAACGTTGTGACTTGGACGTCTTGCTTTTATTGAACGCAAGATTCATCTGGAGTATACGTATGACCTAGTTACAAAGATTGAACACGTTTAATTTAAAACTTCTGATTCACGTAAATTGAGTATAGTAATACGAAAAAATGTTAGATAATAAATTGCGACGTGTGCTTGTCGATAAGCGCTGGCTCAATATTATGTAACATGACGAAGCTAACACTGCTTTAGAAGGTTCTAAATTAAAATTTTGTGGGCATTTAAATCCAATTGGATTAGTTGTTACAGTATCATTTTTGAGTATTGAACATGTCCTGATAAGTGTAGTTGTTCATTATAATATGTGTGTAAGCAATTTTGCTTACTACATCGTTAATTATTTTTTTTTTGTATTTAAATTACTTAAAGCAGTGATTATGGAATAATAGAATATAAAATATAGTAAAAAGGTACAAATTTGCATTAAAATGAGATGAGAATGCTTGTATCTAAAAGTGATATAGTAGATGGACTCTATCTAGTTTTAGTGTGAAAAGCGCGCGAATCATACAATTTGCAAATGGCGGGAAGCGCGTTTTTCATCTTTTTTATAGGTTTCATACGTAACAATATGTAGTGAATGTTTGTATTGCATTCTTATTTATTTTGTCGTGTGTGAATGTATGAGTAATGATTTTTTAATGTTAATATTAAAAATTCTATTGGAATTTAAAATTGTTGAATAAACTATTTTAAATTCGTAACATATGTGTATTAATTGGTTAGTTATTAAAAAGTAATTGACTTTATACCTAAGCATTTTTCATATATTCCAATCATTTGGCCATCTTTAACAAAAGTTATATTTTTTGTACATTTCAAGGAAATATTCTTACATCAAGCCTATACGACATTCTATACGTAAATAATCAATAGCTTGACTTGCCCTTAATAAGACAACCTAGGCTGAACTTTTCATGCCCTGTCCTCCACCACCACTCGATCGGTCAAAGAACACACTTCAGAACAGTGTTGAACGAAAAAACAAATACCTTAGCTTTTGCTGATAGTTGATACTGTTTCGGCTTTCTGACACGGTTTTATTTTCATATTTAATTAGAGACGAAAAGAACTTATCACTACATAGTATAAAACAAAGTCGCTTTGTCTGTCGCTATGTCCCTTTGTATGCTTAAATCTTTAAAACTACGCAACGGAATTTGATGATTTTTTTAATAGATAGAATGGTTCTCGAGGAAGGTATATAATTTATTAGGTTTTAGACAAAGCGGGCGAAGCCGCGGGCGGAAAACTAGTAATCTATAGAATTAATAAATGTTATAACAGTACAAAGTTTAGCGTTACGATGTTACGTAGAAACGCCTACGGCGTAGCGCGTGTGCTACGTTGTAGTACTACAGCGTAGAACTCGAGGCTGTGAAGTATTTCGTAACTAATTCCGATAGGTTTTAGTTACTGTATTTATAAGTAATTATTTTATAAATGGTGTTTACTTTACTTGCACGTGTATTATTTGATGATTTTCTTTTATAAATAAGTACATAGTTAATATAATTAATATAACAATGGAAAATGCAATCGCAATTATTAAGTAAGTTAAATTATTTCTAAACGTAAATATTATTTAATATATTTTCTTACACAAACGATTACATATCATATCTTGCTTTATAAATATGTATATTACAACAATAATATAATTTATGTACGATTTTATACTTAATAGAAAAAGTAAAACATTGCAAATGATCGTGTCTTCCAACTGGTTCTATGCACTGACATTCTCTTCTATGAATGTTTATTTATTCACATCGCTGTCGTACATAAAGCTAAAAATATTCTGTATTTTTATTCATCAAATATTGTTATTTGTATCTGTTTCTATGCTTTATATTTCTTGTAATATTAAAGATAAAAAATCGACTTATGAAACAGGCAAAAACTACCACTATGTAATTTAAGGGCCTTTATCTATCATTAAAAAATAAAATTAGTTTTTAATTCTACCTTTAAAATGTTAATCATTATTCGAAAAATAATATCCCAGTTAAGATGATATTAAATTATGAATAACTGAATACATATCTCGTAGATTACCAAGCAAGCTTAACAATATAAAGTACATGTACAATTCGAATCACATACATTGTATACGGTTTTGTCTGTACGTTGTACATGTATAATATAGAACCTTTGCCCTTGGCAGTTCGGCCGTGGAAGTCATTTCGATAATCGATCGGCTCTTTTACTACATACAGAGAATAATCTTGTCTCGTGTTTTGAATTAAAACCTTTGCTTTCTTTAATAATAATTAAGTAGATTTAAATAAGAGTTAATTAAAATAATGTATCGGTGAAAATTAACTATAGATGTGATTAAATAATTATGTTATGGTTTTTAAAAACATAATAGTTTTCATAACGCTGTTTTATGATATTTATTTGTTTATTTTATTTTAAACACTTTATTGTGCTGCCAATATAACAATAGTAGGTACAATAAAAACTTAAGCTAGGACGCTAGGACATACAACACAGAAGGCGGGCTTATTACTAACAAGTAATCTCTGTCAATAAATTGTCACTAAAATATGTTTTAGTCAATTGTCAGTAAATTCTCAACATTATCAAATAAAAATATGTTTTAAATAATGGTGCAAAAATAACTAAGCTATAAGAACATTACTGAATAGTTTAATAAAAATAAATATTCAAAAGTAAAGCCGCGGTACTTAACCAACATTGAAACTCATTAGTTATTTAGTTGTTAAAAAATTAATGTAAAAAAGGTCAAAATCATTGAAAAGGTATTTAAAAGGTAACATATTCGAAAATTGACGAGAAAACTCCATAATTGTGTGTCTCTTAATCAAATTTCTCTTAAATAAAAGTTGAAAAGAAAAGTAATATGCGCTGAGATTTCTCGAAAAGTTTAATAACGTATTAAGAATTCATAATGCCTCCGGAGTTAAGATTAAAACATACAAACGATTCGACAATTCCGAGGATTTTCGATAAGGTACCTGTTCTTATAATGCGAAGGAAACTTGACTCTTTATGGTTGTTTTTTCCAAATACCAAGTACCACAAAACTATTATAACACTTACTTACTAGAGTGGCGCAGGGACCCAAAGTATACATATTATTATAATTATAACACTATATCATAGTATTTTACAAAGGAGATTTAAAATTTAATAAATTATACATATAAACCTTCATCTTCAATCACTCTATATATTAAAAAAATCGCATCAAAATCCGTTGCGTAGTTTTAAAGATTTAAGTAGCGTTAGCTACTATTAAGTATTCTGTGATTTGAGCATACATAGGGTTATAGGGACATAGAAAGCGACTTTGTTTTATACTATGTAGAGATTAATTAATTTAACCTTTGCGCGAAAACATATTTTTAAGCTGTTATTGACCTTACCTTGCCCTCAGTTGATGGCGGTCAGAAACACCATAAAGTGGTCATCCAATCGCCGACCGCGCCTAATGCAGCTTAACCCACGGATCGTTTACTAGCTCTAATACAACTAGTCTGATTGTTTTGTCTCTTTTATTACGTTTTTAAGGTGTATAATGAAATCTTTTTAAATATTTATATGTTATTGGTCGCAAAGTGGTTGAAATTCGACTAAAATAGAAACAATATAATTTCAAATTTATGGTTATGTAATAAAGGAACATAAAGAGTGCAGAATGCAAATATTTAAAAAAAATTACTACATATTTCTATTAATGTACTTCGCATGAAGAAAATGCATTCTGTACTCTTTCTCTATGTATACGATAAGTGTGCATAATTTCATAGTCCTCCGTACGCACTATTTCCGTAAAAAAAGATACAAAATACGTAGTTTAAAATATTAATATTATACAGATATATGGCCACGTCTAAGTTTTATGAGTTTACCAGAGGAAGTACTTTATTTAAACTCGATTAAAATATATATAAACATAACCATTATCATCCCATACTTTTATAATTAGCCCTACAAAATCTACACTGTTGATTATTATTTAAAATCTACGTAGTATTAGTAATTAATAAGATGTAGGAGGCCAAAAGCCATAATGTTAACTGAGACTCTACTAAATAAACGTCCAAGTCACAAAAGAGCACTATCTTCCAATTGCATAAAATAATCTATGATGCGTGAACTTTATATTAATATAATGAGCAAATACAAAGTGGCGTGCAATTAATTATCTCACAGTTATTTTCAGATTCATACACAAATTAAACAGAGAGTATTTACACATCTTTTCGGCAAATATATAATGTAATTAAGATAAATATATAGCGGTTGCGTTGTGATGTAATAACAGATGACGAGCGAGCGCTATGGCCTTGCAACTGTGGGGGTTAAAGAGGATAATGGGGGGTTAGGGGTTACAATGTGTGTGTGGTTGTGCGTGCTCGTGCTGGGGGTTAGTAGTGTTGGGGCGAGCGAGTTCCCCGAGAGAGAATGCTGCGACCCCGTGTACCCGCCGGCCACGGCGACGACTGCAGCGCCGCCGGTTACCCATCCTGTTGGGAAAATTGCAGGTAAGATTATAATTAGATAAAATAAGGTACAGTACGATTCAAACTTAATGGCGGCTCGGAACATCGTACCTTGTTCCGATACGCAGTTTTGGTTATCAGCGGGATTGTCAACTTGACTGCACTGGCGTTGGCGCCATCGAACTGTATAAGATGTTTAAAATGATAATGAGATAAGTCACTTTAATAAAAAACTAAGAGACTATATAATAATGATCTATGATTGCATATACAATTTTGATAGCTAAATTCATTGTAAGTTACAATAAAGAGTATTTGTTTTTGTTTAAAAATTATGAAGGCGAAATACAATATTTTGAATGTACATAAACATGAAAAAAAGGCAATCTTATTTGTATTGTTATATATAAGTTTGATTAGTATAATTCAACGTTTTTATAAAGGATCATGATTTCACCTTTAAGTTTTATTTTCAATGCATTCTACTCCAATACATAGAGCTATTAAATACTTTAAATTACATCCAAATTTGTCCACTTGTCCGAGCAAGAAAAGAGATGATATTTATAATAATCTGTTATACTAATAGTTATTAGAGTTTTAATGAAAGGAGCGCACTACATGGGTAAGTAGCTAATTAGTAATTACTAATTATTATATTAAGATAAGTTATAGATTACTTTCATACGTATAACTTTCCAATTGATGTAAATAGATATAAAATAAAACAAAGCGGAAATTAGTTACAATTAAATCAACATAACGTTTTAAACGTTATTGTGTATAAATAATTTGAACGATAAATTACAATATGACAACTTTAATGACTCACTGGAAATTAACATGCTTTTGGGTCAAAAAATGAAATATTGAACCCATATTGAAAGAAAACCGCTCTAGCGCGCGCTTATAAGATTTTATCGTCTTTTCAAATACTTGAAATTTTATTATAATATTATAATTATTAACAAATTATTCTCAATAGAAACTTTCTTCAAAGAATAATATATACTTTGCTATTAGGATATTCAAGACGATGGATCTTTAAGAAAAGTACCGTAGATCTATCTCAAACTTTATCTAGTTTAAATATTTAATTGATATGCCATTCTACTGATTATTGTAGTTAAAACGAAATTAAATTTATTCATTTTGGTTATGTTATTATTAAATAAATATTAATAAATAGTTTATTGTCAATTCAACAAATTTTCCTTTTAAAACAATAACATTAGACAGATTTACAAGCAAGTTAAAAGAAATACGTAATTTATTTTTTCGAATTGAATACGACATCTTAAAAACCTACGATTTCAAAAGAGTCTATAAAAGGCCGGTCCACACAGAGCGAACTGCCTTGCGAAGCAATTGCTGCGTGAAGCAGCTCGGTCAGTGTGTACGTGGCTTTGCCAAGGAAAACGGTGACACGCTTTCCTATTTACAGTACCTATTGAATAAATGCCATAATGTTTTTGATATTACCACATACTGCGTGGAAACCTAATTAACTAAAAAACAATCAATACCAACTTCCATTGCAACTTGTTGCTTATTATTTAAACCTAACACATCAGTATTGTCAACACGACTAACAAAACTGTCATGGCGTAATTAATACCGTCACGTAATGGCGGCAGCAATGATGAATCTCGAAGGGTTTATTGTGAAAAAGCGGGTCAAGTCAGAACCATTATTCTGAGACAGTATTGTTTCGCTTTCATTACTAATTAACATTTGCGGGAATAACTTCAAGCTGGTAGCGGTTGTTTTTGTATAGATTTTTATATGCGAATTGTGAGAGAAATGAGGGCTAATTTTAGTTTACTTGAAACTTAAAGATATTTAAAGAGAATAGAGATATAGAAAGATGTATTATAATTGATTACCTATACAAGTGTTGAAACTGGTTTATTCCAAACCGGAAGGTTGTATCTAACCAAGTTACTTATACTTGTTCTGTAAAACGCTGTCTCTAAGTCATAAGTATGATGAATAATACAGGCTTTTAAAGATAAATATTTTATATTTACAATATTATACGTAAATCTACAAAACTCTACATTTTAACGTTCAAACGCAACTACAAAACATCCATCGCATCACATTTTATTGTATAAAATCACATTTTCAATCCATTTTAAAGCCAAAATTGAATAGACTCCAGAATGTTCCCAATAAGAAGTCTAGATAGGATTTTCATTAACTCCTTACATCGGGTTAGAGCTATTTTAGGACCTAACACCTGGATACATTAGTTAATGTAGACCTGGCTTATTACGTAATGGACCTTTTCCACTACATGCAGAGTGTTAAAGTGTATTATTAAAATATCTTATAGATGGTGTTAAAAGTTAAAAGATTTAGTATTAAGCTTTTATAGCATTCAAATGCTCTATAAATTTATTTAAAAGATATTGACGGAGCAAAATGTGAACAACTTTTGATTGGTTGGTTGTAATTTTTTATAATTTAAGAATTATTCTGAAATACGACTCATGGTTTATGAATATCATTAATTATGATCAGTTAATTTCATTTTGTAATATTTAGCACTTTATTAATATAGAATATATAGATGAAATCATGGTTTTACTTTTCATAAGGCAAATTATTTTTTAAATCATAAAACTGCACACGACAAACTTTATACTATAAAACATAATTATGCAATTCTAACTAAATTTTAACATCGCGAATCAAGCAAAAATTTTAATTGAATCTCGTTGAAAAGTTTAAGTCATTTCAAAAAATGTTTCACTTGCAGACCGCAGTGTGATTTTATTAATTTATCTTCCAACAGAATCCACTCGCCAAAATATATTTCTCTTTGTTAAAACACTCATTATGCGGATAAAATCTTGACCTTACCAATCTCCAATTAGTCACCTAGATACATAAACTAAAGATATTTTTTTTATTGAAATATTTAGTTATTTTGTGTTTTTCTAATTATGTTAGAGACAGATTTTTAGACTGCTTGTATATTTGTATGTATAAGTTTGGTGACTTGGAAAATTCATGATTTTATTGTAAGTTTACAAAACAATCACATTCATATTAAACAAATATGTATATAAGAAAGTATTTAAACGTATGTCCATTTATACAACTTTATTATTTTTTGATCTCAATCTTTAACACTTAGCGGCAGTTTTTTTTTGTTTAAATAGTTATTTAGCAAGACGTTTGTATGGATATAGTAACTTGAATTTATGATGAAAATTTGGTAGAAAAACCGTCTTCCGCGCCTCTTGAAACAAAAGAAACCTTGGGCGGAAGCTAAAAATAAAGCAGTAGGAAGGCTTAAAAACATTCTTTATCCTTTAGATATTGCATACTAAATAAAGCACTCAAACTTTGCAATCAAATATCATTTTGGAAGTTATGTATGTAAAGTTATGTTTACGAGACAGCTCATAGTTTCGCACTGTAGCGTGAAATTTGGCTTCTTTTAAAATGTAATAAACTGTTCCTTCTGGAAATCCTTGAGGGAGGCCTTTGTCCAGCAATGGACGTCCCACGGCTGAAACGACGATACTGTTCCTTCATAGGTTGTAATAGGTACTATACTTAGAATAATGATGACCTTTTAAAATACTTTTGAAATAGAATTTTTAAGATATTGTTTTATTTTTCTCTGATAAATGACACTCAGGCACGTTCCGTTTCTTGTGTTTTTATTGAATGCCCTATTTATCGATTTGATTGTTACGGGTGGTAAAGAAACGAAAAGTTAGAGGATTTAGCTTATTGATAAGCAACTCATAGAGAAATAAACAAGCAAATGATTGTTTCATTAAGTTTTCTCTACCATTCCTTAAATGAGAACATTATCACCATTACATACATGTTTGAAAACAACTGTAGATGGGGAATTTTTATATGTTTAATTTAATTTTACAGACAATTTTATAGAATAAACTGGACTCTACCAACAGCAGCGCGCGGCTTCGCACTTTTGATCTAAATTCCGCACATTAATTATAATAATTAGATTAAGAAATAGATAATGTAGCTTTCTAGACATATATTTCAGAGGTCCTGGTAATATAACAAATAATTTCCATTAACGATTAAAAATTTAATTTTCAAATTAATAATGTTACTGTTCAATCTTTTAATTTAATAATAATACCGTTTAAAACGATATAAAACCGATATTACAGAACGTTAACGATAACACAAACAAGGTTCACGTTGTTTTATATTCATAACGATGTCAAAGCGGTGCTTCACGATGTTTGAAAGTGATAATAATGTACTTGGAAATATATTTATTACCTATTAGCGTGAGGTTCAATATGAAATCAATAAGGATAATAGGATTTTATTAAAGGTCTTATTTAAGTATAGCCTTGACGACTGAAAACTGAGGATTTTAATTTGAAACAAATTCGTTAAATGATAACAAATTTGCTTCACGATTTTCCACTTTCATGTTTTTTTGTTTCGTCAAGATATATTCGAAAAAGTTCAAGTTTGTGTTAAATATACGATTTATGATCTTTTAAACTCATAAATTTAAATAGAAGTAGGTACTTGGTAAAAATTTTGTTTTGTTCGTTAAGATAATTTTTAGAATCGATAAAGTAGGTAGTTTTCGATATTGTTCTATAGACATATTCATATAATCCTTCCTAATTATAATAGGTACATATTAGGTTATATTCGTTTTTATTAAATATAACATTATGAGGCATCCTTGCTACTTTGCCGTCCTTTTTCTTTGTTATTGAAGTAGGTACTTACCTACTTTTTCCATGAAAAAATCGGAAGTGTTCTTACAAGCGGACCAGGTTCATAATAATAACATCATTCTGTATTTCTTAAATTAAGGGAAAAGGTAACTTGTGAATTCCTATTAGTCTCTCACTCCATCACAAATTTTCAACAACCTAGAAAAATAATTAAACATTTACATATTGTGTGTAGATATATTATTATGATATACTAGCTGCGCTCCTGTCCTGTGTGATGATATTATGTAGCCTGCCTCGATAAATGGGCTATCTAACACCGAATAAATAATATGTCAAATCAGACCAGTAGTTCCTGAGATTCAAAGCGCGTTCAAAATAACAAACAAACAAATTCTTCAGCTTTATAACATTAAAAAAAATCTGTAATTTTGTTAAAACCCTTGTAAAGTTGATTTTATTAAAAAATACAAAGTATATTAATTTAAACTAAAAACGTGAGCAAAAAAGCTCCACACTACAAACGGCCATTAAATCAAACAATAACAATAAGTATAATTCGAAATGGATTATTTGCGCGGGAAATTAATCTGTTTTTAATGAACTCCGCTTATCGTTGTATCGGCCAGACGATTGCTATGCAAAATGCAATTTGGTACTATATGTATTATGTATATAGGAAATACTCCATCGAATGGCTATTCCGCGAACAAATCACTTTATGAATTACGTTTGGCTCAATTGCTAGAAGTATTAAAAGCACATTCATTATTGTGGACTTTATAACCTTGCAAGTTCGCGGTTAAAATTCTGGGAAATTTCGATATGATTCAAATTAGAGATAGGTATAGAGTGGAAAGACTTTAGAGTAGAGAGACTTTAGACTAGGATCTCGTAGTAGTCAAGTTGCTTGTGTTTCATGTTGTAGTGACGAAATATAATATCTTTAAGAACTCTGCATTCTATAGATGATATTATAATGATACGAGTTATACAATTACCAACCACAAATACATAAATTTATAAGCGCGATGACGTGTAATAATAAAATTAATAGATACCCTATAAATTCAAATTGGCATATTGTAGATCGGTCTCTGGTTTTCCTGTTTCCTCTTTAGAACTATAGTCACAAAAGGGTAGGTTGTTAGTATCAGGGTATTAGCTAAAAGAAAAATATATTCTTACAGCATAATATCGCCATCACTTAAACCACGCCCCACAAACTATCAGCGTATACTCGAATATGAATATAAATGGATTCCGAAATTTGTTTGTTGATGCATATCTACATAATATGTATAAAGGAGGGTATTTAAACATGTATGCTTCGGGCGGAATGTCGATCGATGGTTTGTAAAGTTGTCTGTTCGTTTACAGTGTACATGAAGCTTTGACTTCGCGTACATTCAGGCGGTTATAATATATTTTATAGATGTTAAATTCTGAGTAAGTTTTTAGTTTCAACATCGTGATTTTGAGCATTTTTGACCATTCGTAGAGCAGTTGTAGAGTCATGTGTACGGTCACAGAAACTGCTTCATAAAAAAACATTGGAAGAATTATAATTGTGAAATACATTTTCCCCATCCTACTTATATAATAAAGTATGAAGAATGTATGGATGTTACTTGTTCTTTCACATAAAAACAGCTCATCAGATCTGTATGAAATTTGGTGGAGAGGCAGACTATTGTCTGAATTAGCACATGGATACTTTTTACTACTTTACTGTACTCTACTGTACTAAGCAAGTAATGCCACGGGTACATGCTATATATGACCATAATATATATGCAAATTCTGTAAAATGTTACATGAATAACCAGAGGCGTTTCGGCATCTTCTGGTTACATTGTTTAGCCAATTTGTGTACAAGTTTGTCACAAGGCAAGTGAGAACCAGCAGCCATGTTATAAACTCTTGTTTCTCAGTAAATGAACGTCGTACGCTTGACATGGATTTTAAAGCCTTGTATAAGTAAAATAGGGTTATAACAGTGGCCCTTATGTATATGATACTATAGTTTTTTTTATTAATTTATTCTTCCATGGAAATAGCAAACTGCGCGGTAGAAAAAAAAAATTCTAGCACGCAAAAAAAGTACACTCTCAATTTAATTTCTCTATAGATTAATAAAATAATTATTAGCAATAAAAATATTATTATCATCTCATACCCCCAAATCTTCATCATCATCATAATCATCAGCCCATATACGTTCCCACTGCTGGGACACGGGCCACCTATGAGGGCCAGGCAACAATCCACCACGCTGACCAAGTGCAGGTTGGCGGATGACACATGTCGTCGAACTTTTGGTTCTTCGACATGTCGGTTTCCTCACGATGTTTTCCTTCACCGTTCGAGCAGTGGTGATGTTACAACATGCGCTATCGTTTATCTAAATTGAAAAATCAATTTATTTCCTGCGAGCCCGCCTGGTCTCAAAGTCCGAGGTCTCACCACTGAGCCACCACTGCTTCATTATATGCTAAATGGTCTTTATAGTTTTTCATACGCTGTATCAATGATAATAAATAGATTGGTTATAAGCGCTACGGAAGTGCTACGAAGAAGCCACGTTTTAACGTGTGCTATGTTTACCGTTTTTGGAGATCGAATGTTGGTAACCTATCTACACTTTTAACTTATTATATCATTGCGCTGTACAATACAAATAAAATATGAAGGTAACTACTAAGCATATTATTTATACAGGTTTCATGAGCTTTCAGCAATATTTGCATGACTTACTGAGTCTAGACGAACTGGCTTTATTTATAAAAATGTTTTTACTTGTAACCCACCCTAGTTTTGCATGTATGGATATTTTATTGTATATTTTCTTGCATAAGTTTATTAATGCATGTCAAAAGTTAGTTTAAATATGGGTTTAATTTAATATAAAGTGCGAGAACTTATACAACATCAAGGACATTTTAAATATTTTATTATATTAGTAAAATATTTAGTTAGTTAAATATTGTATTGTACTTAAATCGAAGCATAGTTTAACCTGGATGAGCCAAACGCCGTAAAATATTTTCTAAATTAATGATGATTGTCCTAAGTTTTATACTGATCTGTGATATTTAACTTTTTTAAATATAATTAATCGATAGGCAGACCTTTGACCACAATCCTACCTAATGGCAAGCCACGCACGTCTGCTTAGGAGGCACCTATTCATCCTAGCTTTTAAGAGGTCCAGATTGTATTGCTCAGGAAATATGGTGGTAGGGAGTGAATTGTTTGGATATTTCAATGATGAAAGAAGACTCACTATGTATACTATTAAAAATCTATGACTATGTCCTAGCTAATATATTTATTCCAAACTGAATTCACATAGTTTAATTTGAATTCAATTGAAATTCAAACTAATGTTATTGCATACGAGAGCAATCTAATTTCATTTAGAATTCACAAACATTTCCATTTTACTCATATATTGGTAAATTCTGGCTGAATTTGGAACAGTTTCTCGTAATGAATTGCCTCTTGGCCGCAATATGTATGGATGCCTCTGATTTGTTTTTGGTTGATGAAGAATGTAGGTAAAATATATAAAATTAGTTAGTAAATAACTATTTTTTCATTATAATTTTCGTTCTTAGCACAACTAAAAAGTCATCTTAAAGATATTACATATTCATTAGGGTATTAGTATGAGACCAGTATACCATTAATATAATTATTAAAATTCGTGTTAACATTGATTATTTTTTCACCTCTACTTATACATACTACAATATTACAAACTGACTGTTTGTGTGTTTGTACCATTACAGCTAGAGGCAATTTTTTATTTGTTTATATTCCTGTTCGTTATGATAAATTAATTGTGAAAGAACCAAGTAACGGAGACAATCAAGACAAAGTTAACTTTAAACACAGCGGGAACAATACAAAAAAGAGAGAGCTAGAAGTTACACCGCCTAACCATTCAGGTGGACATGATAATAATAAGAAACATCAAATCGCCAAGAAGAACAAGATTCGATCCTATCCATCTCAGAGTAACCAGTATTCTATGAAACATTATATAATAAACAAAAATAAAAACTGACCCCAAATCAAACCAACAACTTCTATCTCATCAGATTCGGAATAACAATTAATAAAGCCCCCCAATTTGACAAAAACATCATTCACCCCCTCAAATAGTAAAGATTTACCTCAACATATTAATAATTATACACCTCCCCCACAACGGTTAGTCACCGCGGGGGCAGTAGACTGCAACCCTCCAAATTTCATGAAAATAAAAAATATATACATATCCACGTTTAACGTACGTTCCTTAGCAAGTGAAGTCAGGCTCTTAGAGTTAGAATATGCATTGTCACCAATAAAATGGGATATAATCGGTATTTCGGACGTAAGAAGAAATGGATTTAAAATTGAAAATAGAGGTCGCTACATATTATATTACTTTGGAAAAACAAAAGGCGAAAGAGGAGTAGGATTCCTAGTTAAAAAACAAAGTTACTTAGAAACTATAAACTTCATTGGGATATCTGATAGAATAGCATTACTGCAAATTAAAATATTATTTACCTTATATACTATCATACAAGTGTACGCGCCTACGGAAAACTCAAGTGAAGAAGAGCTCCAAACCTTTTATACTGACTTAGAAAACGCAATATCTCAATGTAGCAAGAAAGTTATAATTATGGGCGACTTCAACGCAAAAATTGGACAAACAGAGGATAACGAGGAAATGGTTAGAGGTATATATGGCTATGGCACAAGGAATAGTAGAGGCCAACGTCTAATAGATTTTTGTTTTCATTATAAATTTAAAATATTAAATACAATCTACAAAAAACCGAACAGATTAAAATGGACATGGATGGCACCCAATAATAAAGTAAAAAATGAAATCGACTTTATTATTACTAATATACACAAAAATGTGAGCGATTTGAGTGTATTAAGTCGAGTTATACACCCGAGTGACCACCGCATGGTAAGAATGACACTATGTACCAAATCAAGAAAAATATCGCGTTCACGCTATTCGCAATCTACAACAAAACATATTGAATATGATACATTAAAAAGCCCATTTAAACTATGTCTGCAAGAATATGATACGGTACAGAACCTTTACGACGATATTGAAAAAAACATGCTGCAATGTTTGAAAAAACCAAGCGTAAATTCTACAACTACACGAAAATGTCAAATAATTACTGAGGAGATCATTAAGTTAAAACAACAGAAACATATATTAAGAAATAAAACTAATAAAACTCGTGAAGAAAAATATAAACTAACATATCTATATAGAACAATTAATAAAAAAATAAAGGAGAATTTAAAAAATTATCGATTACAAATATTTGAAAATCATTTAAAACAAACAGGTGGCATAAAAAAAGCGAACAAGGTTTTAGAGAAAACAAAACAATTAATGACACATCTGACCACTCCTACAGGCTCTGTTACAACACACAGAAAACAATTACTGGATGTTGCCACAATGTTTTACAAAAACCTATAACTACAACGATATTAATCAAGAGCAAAGTAACGTGTTAGAAAATTTTAAGACCATCAGCACACATAATAATAAACAGTTTGAAGATGTCCCACCCTTCTTGGAATGTGAAGTAGAGCATTCTATTAAAAATCTCAAGACAGGGAAAAGTCCCGGCCCCGATTGTATAACAAACGAGATGATCATTGCGAGCAAATCTCATATAGTAAAACCTCTGACACATTTATTTAACCTCGTATTAAAAGAAATAAAGCTCCCAAATCAATGGCTATGCTCGGATATATAATACTATTGTACAAAAAAGGAGATCCAAAATTTATAAGTAATTACAGACCGATTAGCTTAATTCCATGCATATATAAAGTATTTACCTCAACTCTACTAAAGAAAATATAATGAATACAATAAACCCTTATACATATGCTTTATTGACTATGCAAAGGCATTCGACTCTATTTTACATAGTGCTATATGGCAAGCATTAAAATCTCAAGGTGTCAATGACACATATATATCATTAATAAAAACTATATATGAAAACAGCTATGCGAGAGTAAAACTAGACATTCAGGGACCAACATTTGAGATTAACCGAGGTGTCAAACAAGGAGATCCACTTTCAGCAAAAATCTTTATATCAGTACTGGAATATATCTTCAGCCAACTAAACTGGGAGTCATATGGTCTCAAAATCAATGGAAGATATTTATCACATCTCAGATTTGCAGATGATATAGTTTTGTTGTCAGAAAATGTTAAGGAATTACAAATAATGATAGAGTCACTCAATAAATATAGCAAAATAGCTGGCTTGAATATAAATGAGGAAAAAACCAAAATTATAACAAACAGCTCCCAACTACTTGTCACATTGAATGAATCTCCCTTTGAGTATGTTGAAGACTATATCTATCTTGGACATCTCATCTCATTTAAATAATGCAACGAAAAAGAAATTGAAAGAAGAGTCAAACAAACATGGAACAAATATTGGGCTATGAAAGAAATTTTCAAAGGTCAGTTACCAATCCCATTAGAAGCTAAAGCGATGGATATATGTCTAACACCATGTCTTACATATGCATGCCAAACATGGACTCTAACAAAAAAACATCTGAATAGAATTAGCATCTGTCAAAGAGGTATGGAACGAAGCCTTATGAATATTAAACTGAGAGATAGAATAAGACATACTGTTATAAGAAAAAGAACGAATGCTCGAGATGTAGCAAGGTATGTCTGTAAAATGAAGTGGAAGTGGGCAGGTCACCTGTGCAGATTGAGAGATGACAGATGGTCACACACAGTTATTAATTGGACACCTTATTATAAAAAGCGGAAAAGAGGGAGACCAATTACAAGATGGAGTGATGATTTGAAAAATCACGCAGGTGCCCTATGGACAAGAGTAGCCAAAAACAGAGATGAGTGGAAAAAATTGGAGGAGGCTTTTACCGCAAAAAGCGGTCCTTATATTTAATTGCATACTGTTTAAATTTACTAACACATTTTATATTTAAAAATAGAATTGTAATAGAAATAAGAATAATGTAAATACTAACCATACTAACAAAAATAAATTATGTAATTAGATATAAGAAAAGGAATAAATAAAGGCTTTTATTTATTTATATTCCTGTTCAAATGAGTAAAGCCGGGACGAGTAACTAGTACTCATATATATTTGAGGACCCAGATAATAACAGCTTAGCGAAATAATGACAGCGTAGTAGACTCATAACAATATTGTAACAACAAATTATATTTTGTAGTAAAATAGAATTCTTTGACGAGGTTATTTCTAGGCGCAAAGGCTGAATAAAAAATGACCTACATTTTCACAAAAGAGGCAAAGGGTGGATTTTAAAAATAAAATAATATTACAGGGTGCATTTTTTTAACTTGTGACATATTGAAAAGGGGAGTTATTTATGTAGTAGACGACTTTAGCAATGCAAAAGTAGAAGGACTTATTAGGTTTGAGCATGCGATAAAAATATAGGCCAGTCTCATTAATCATATTAAAATAGAGACGAGTTTTCTTTTGAAAATAAACCTACAGCGCTATATTACTTTAAATTTATCAGCAGTTAATAGGGTAGAAACTGACAATATATTTTCAAATATTTCGTTTTCAAATAACGTTTATGTTTTTTTTTTTTTTTTTTTTTTTTTTATAGCATTGGAAGGCAAACGAGCAGACGCAATGGCCGATGTTGATGGCAAAGTGCGTCGCCCATAGACGTCCATAACACACGTTATGGGTGTTGCCTACTAGCTGCGCTCCGCGGTTTCACCCGCGTGGCTCCACTCCTGTTGGTCTTAGCGTAGCCTTCCGCGATGAATGACACCGAAATAATTTTTCAAAACGGACCAGTAGGTAATTTCTGAGATTAGCGCGTTCAAACAAACAAACAAACTCTTCAGCTTTATTATATTAGTATAGATTTACTGCATTCGTTTATTTACTGGGTTTCCTAAAAATCTTTAATTAAAATATTTGAAAAATATTTTAAAGTAAGAAAGTATATACAAACTTTTGATTTTTCTAAATCATAAATGGTACGGAATAACGTAATTCAACTTGACCCCTTTAAAAGGTTAAGAAAGCTGTGGCACAGTTGTATTTTCCTGCCTCTATAAATATCGCAATTAAATTTCACAGCAAAAACAAATTGTTTAGTATATTTACGTACATTTTTTATAATTTTTAATACATACAATTTTTCTTATAAAAAGCGTCTTTGAAATACCTACTTATTGTAGGTAACAAATATTTCTCTTTATTTTTTAGTTTTTATGTTCATAACCGGTTATTTAAGCACGTGGTAAGAAATTATTACACTTTTTGTATATTCCCCTTGTATATATACGTAAAATTTCAATAATTTTACGTTGTTAGCTTTTATAAATAACTAGCGGTCCGGCCTGGCGTCGCCCGTGGTACATATTTACGTTTTCTCTCCATAAGAACCATCCTCGTACTTCAAGGAATATAATAAAAAAAAGAATTATCGAAATCGGTTCACCCGTTCAGGCGTGATGCCGTGACCTAGGGAAATAGGGATTCATTTTTATATTTTATATTTCATTTTTAATGTGGAATTATTATGACTATAAATTTCTAAATAAGACTTTTATTTAGGTATGCAGAATTATCATCTCTCTGTAGGTACACAACTTGATATTATAATACTTTACAAACAACTATCGTACAAATTGTATCTTATTCAATATAAATAATCTAATGGTTAATTATTATTATTATTTTGTCATAAATTATTATTTATGACACACAAAACTACATAAGAATAAGATATTATGTAATATACCCAGACATTAAGCTGACACCACAAAAACTCAAACGTCGTTGATACATATCAAACTTTACCCGATTATAAATTTTCATACAAGTTGAATATTAAATGAAAAAGGTGGAATGGTTTCATGACGGACACTTACCGTAAGGGTGTGTTACACTAAATTAATTATAGTGGCTTTGCCTGGCTGTTAGCCAACTGGGCTGTGTATA
Organism: Colias nastes; assembly: GCA_907164665.1. Lineage (NCBI taxonomy): Eukaryota > Metazoa > Arthropoda > Insecta > Lepidoptera > Pieridae > Colias > Colias nastes. The sequence goes on from CAJQZM010036157.1 coordinate 39,393, forward strand.
CAGGCTTATACGGATGGTCTTTGGTTAGGAGAGTAAGTTGTAATTGCTATTTTTTGTGAAGGAGGTTCGTAATATCGGTGATGTTAAGTCACAAAAGGTATCTGGTAAATATCATGTCTTTATATGTATAAGTTTGGAATCTAATGTGATGCGGGAGATACTTCGTAGTGCTATTTAAGTTTTGCTTGCCTACAATAAACTACGACAAAAATATTTGATATTTGTTGGATTTTAATAAAAAAATGTTTTTATTTAATTTTAATACGGTTTACTAAGCCAATACTGCTGTAATCAGTGAATAGTCCGAGATCCAAATGTTAACAATATGTGACATCTCAACATCTGCTAACCTGCACTTTGCCATCTTAAAAAATATGTGGCCAAGTAGCTTGTGTCTCTGCAGTAGCACCAGATTTAAGCTGGCGATGATGAATATTGTTTGATTGTTTTTTTCTTTTATAACAAACGTACCAGTTCTATTTAAACATGCCTATTTTAATCGTGAGTAATATTATACGATCGGACTTGACTTTTTACGCGCCCTCCATGATAGTACGGAGGCGCTCACCTGATATATACACGCGGTCACCCATCAATAAACGAGCCACGGTATACCTTGCTTACCGCATAGTTTACACATCAATGAGTGCTCGCTGTACTTCGAATGCTATTAAAAATATAGGTAGCTTGAAAAACTAAAAACACACATAAAATTGATTAAATTATTGTATTGTCACGTATGATTCATAAGTTTAGGTACAAAGTTTGAATAAAATCTGTCCGTTTTAAAGTGGGTCAAATAATTCATGAAAGTGAAGCTTATATAATATTATAAGTGTGTTAATAAAAATGTTATTATCGCGTAGTCGTTTATTAAGAAACTAAACTGAGTTTGTGCTTCTGACAAAGACTAATTAATATTCTCAATAGTGTTTTAGCTAAGCGGACAATTATAAGCCAATCAACTCTTTTTAGTCAACTGCTTGCATTTAACAAAAGCAACGCTGAACTTTGCCTTTAACTATAACGTTTTTGTGACTTGAACATCTTATATTTATTATCATAATATATATTATTATAATTAATTATTATTCTAGAAACCGAAGCGACGATAATATTCTTATACAGGCTTCGTGCCAAATATTAATATATTCTTGTTAATAAAATTCGTTGGCAACGGAATAAACCGAGAAAGGATTCTCAGAAAAGGCTGGTAAACTAAAGTTGATATTCCGTGTATCTCATATATTATTATTATGGAAAAATCAATTAGACGTTATGAATAATTAAATTCCCATATAAGAGTAAATCTTCTATCCTATAATAAAAATGATTCGCCAAATGTGTTGCTTAGCGCAAAAATCGAGAACGGCTTTTTTATAATATTCCTTGAAGTACGAACATGGTTCTTATGGAGAGAAAACGTAAACATGTACCATGGGGGAAGCCAGGGCGGACCGTTAGTATAATAAAGATAAACCAAATTGACTAGGCTTTGTTATAAATGTATGTTATTTATAGAACGGTTAAAAAAGGGGATTTAATTGTGCTTTTTACCTTGGTTTTGCTGAATCATGGATTTAGCGAACAGGCTTACGTTATAGCAATTAGCGTTTGTTTCATACAGTTTTACTAATTTATTTTCTACGTAGGATGTACGGAAGAATTTCATGGAGAAAACATTAATATATACAAATAAAACGAAAATGTGTTGGTAAGCGCATAACTCGAGAACGGCTGAACCGATTTCGCTAATTCTTTTTTAAGCTATTGCATAGCTTCTATCGCGGGCCTTGAGCGCGGGGACCGAATCGAGAAATTCCATAACGAAAAAACCTCACGCTCCCCACTCCGACGGGCTCGGAGGTGTGGCTTGAAGGCATGCTATGCAATAGCTTTACCGCGGCAGTCCCCGAGTGCCACACGTCTTTTTATAATATTCCTTGAAGTATGAGGATGGTTCTTATGGAGAGAAAATGTTAACACGTACCACGGGCGAAGCCGGGGCGGACCGCTAGTCAATGAATAAAAATTAATTGCCCCAATACCTAACCACACAAATTAAGGGAATTTCAAGTGAGATGGATATGATTTAAGCATTTATAATGAAATACTTCTACTCTATATCAATCCTATCCAAATTATTCCCATTGGTATCTAATGAAAGTGTAAAAAAATATATGATAAAATAAAAAAATTGAATATAAAAACGTCGAATAACCGTACACTAATTATTAATTTCGAATTAAAGTGTATAGAACTCTTATAGAACTAGACTGTACTAATTTATGAATCAAAAGTTAATTTTAATTACTACCTTGAAATACTAGGTCAAGGTTGGTTTTAAAGCAATTGAGAGATGAACTAAATTATCTCTATGGAACGAAATAGTAATAATGAGATATATCGATTTAAATAGTATATATTATAAAAGTAATTAAAATTTGTGCCTAATACTATTGTAAATATATTTTATAATTATGAGTTATGTGAATGTGTTTCTAAACTCTTTTTAGTTGTTTAAATTATATTAGTAGTATTAGTCATTTGTATAATATACAAAATAATAATAAATACGGTTTTATATACTCGCACGAATAGGACGCGTCCGTGCAGCTCGAGGGTTTTAGAGAGACTGATCAATTATGCGACGTAAGCGCCACTTTTTTCATAAAAATAAAAGTAGAAAATTATTCCTGTTAATCGTGATTTTATTACTATCCCTTGTTTATTTTATTGTGTCTCAAATACAAAAGTAAGAGTGTTTTATAAGAATCATAATCGGTTTTTCATTCTCTATTCCACATTTATCGTCAAATCGATTTGAAACTAAATAATTGATTAAAATACATAGATGGAATACTCCGATGCATTTACATATTAAATATTTGATATTGAATATCGATTGACACTGAAAAAGGAACCATAACTCATAATGATTTATTACCGAACGTGACACATATTTCTATAAGACGTCATCAATTTACTTAAAGTAACCTTCAAATCTATACTAACATTATTAAGTTGAAGAGTTTGTTTACTTGAACGGGCTAATCTCAGGAACGACGGAAACGATGAAATTATTTCACTGTTAGATAGTCCAATTATCGAGGAAGGCTTATACTCTATATATCATCACGTTAAGACCAATAGGAGTGGAGCAATGAGGGTAAAACCGCGGGGCACAGACTGTAGAATATAATAATGTAAATTATGAACGAGTTCATGTGTACAATACCTTTTCAATACAGATCATCAAAGCTAATAAAGCATAAAACGTAAAAGAACTCTCATTCATTTCTATCGACCCAAATTCGTAACGATTGAAAAGTACAAAACGTCATTAGAAGCTACAATCCTTTAACGAATTACTCGTGACGTCATTGACCCAGTATGACCTATTTCATTAAAGCTAAGGGCAAGTTTTCACTAACATTGCACACTGCGATTATTTGCGTTCATTCCAGTCGCAAAGTTTTAATTGAGCGCAAAATTGTTACAATGCCCGCTGCATGGAGTTTTTAGACAATTCGCGAATTTTCAATGCAACATTGTTTAGTACTGTTATGGTTTATTTGCTTAAAAACGTTTTCAGTCAAAACATGATTGGTAAAAATTAATTTAATTATAACAACTTTAGTATTTACTAGCTGTGCTCCGCGATTTTACCCGCAGTGCTCCGCTCCTGTTGGTCTTAGCGAGATTATATATAGCCTATAGCCTTCCTCGATGAATGGGCTATCTAACACCGAAAGAATTTTCAAATCGGACCAGTAGTTCCCGAGATTAGCGCGTTCAAACAAACAAACAAACTCTTCAGCTTTATAATATTAGTATAGATTCCTGAAATTAAGTAGCTACAAAGGGAAAAGACAAGAAAGCAAAAGCAATACAAATACTAAGATAAATCATATATGATTTAGACAATAACACTGTCAGAAGTAAAAACAGTTAACAGATCTGAGTCTCAAGTTAAATAAATAAAATATTTTAACTTTCTTTGTGTCTATCTCAAACATCTCACGTATTTACTTAAAAGAAAAGAATACAAAATATATGCGCCTGGTATTTATTGTTCAAAATCGAATACATTTTATTTTGAATTGATTCAAGACGATAATCTAAACATAATTTTAATTAAATTAAAAATCTATTCTTAGGAAAAATTTTCATTTGTGTCCTATGGAACTAAATTATTATATAATTTAATCTGTCAATCTTCGTTAAAAAAGGCAATAAACCATCCATCCATCCTCACGATTGTGATAAAAATAATAGTGACTATAAAGTTATTAAACAAATGTAACGCAATATTTATTTTTCATTATAACCAGGCCTAATAATTACCGCTGATAAATCGTTCGTTGGTTGTATCAATATGGGATAATACATTTGTGAGCCTAATTATCTGCCTATAGGTGAAAATATTGAACATCTCAAAAAAAGGTCACGAAAGATCCATTTAATCCAAATATTGCTAAACGAAACTGATACAGTTCGTTTTAGCTTAACCAGTATATGAAGAGCTGCCTATTGTATGGCTTCACTTGAATTACGGAGGTACTGGAACCTTCTAGATACTTATCCGATCTTTATGAATATAGATACAGTCACTCCCGGTTTATTGGTACATTGAAGTCAAAATCAGTGTACTAAATAGTTGAATGGGTTGATTTATTAATTATTTATGCACTGTACAGAAAGTCAAGGCTAATTATACCATTTATTCTAGTAATCTGTAACAAAGTATCCATCCATAAGTCAAAGGAACAATTTTGGCTCAATTATCTCGGTCAATCAAATCTTTAAATAACTCGTTAGTTCAATAAAAAGTATTGTTTAGTGCTGTAAATTAAGTACTGGATATGAAAATTACCCTTTATTTTAATTCAAGTAATGTATGAAACAGTAATTTTAGAATTTAACCACAGTAAATAATAGATTATAGAATTGATACAACAATTTTAATATTGCAAGCCTGTGTGTGCCTGTGTGTGTGCAACAATTTTAACATTGTTAAAATGGCCGCTGAAAACAGAATTCCTACACCTACCTCTACCTCTCTCAAAGGATCTTTTTGGTTTGTATTCACGCCAAAAAAAAACTAAAAATCAAAGCTATTGACTAAGACAATGGATACTATAATACTTTGTTTAATTGAATGCAAAAAACATGTTTTCACTTTTCAGTGTGTTGTTTTATAATTTCAGAAAAAAAGAAAATAGAAACAGTCTCTTGTGGACTACAAAATATTTTTGAAGTGAAACTTCTTTAGGCACGTTGAGAGTAAAATTTCAAGGTCGAGTCATGGCAGTATCGTCACGTCATGGAGTAAGGTGACGATTTTGGTATCTTTGAATCTTGAGAAGTGTCAGAAACACGTGTGCTCAGCACACACGCTCTTTTTTTAATAGGTATTTGCTTAAAAAAACACGTGTGTCACTCGGGGACTGCCGCGGTAAAGCTATTGCATGCTATGCCTTCAAGCCACACCTCCGTGCCCGTCCCCGTGGGGCGGGGGGGAGCGTGAGGTTTTTTCGTTACGGAATTTCTGCATTCGGTCCCCGCGCTCAAGGCCCGCGATAGAAGCTATGCAATAGCTTAAAAATATAGGTTCTTTATTCCAACACAACTTCTAACTGCGTCATTTTGTTATGAGAAACGTATCTAAAACTAAGTTTATACAGACTAACTCGTACAGATTAAGAGCTATCGTTATGAATGGTTATGTTATTTCTTTTACAAATGAATGTTTCTAGTTTTCCAATACATCTTAATAAATTGCCAGCAATACTAACTCTAGTTGGTAAATAAGTTTAACTAGGTTAGCAAATAGCAAGGATACATGTACTTACTATTCGAAGAAGGCATTAGATACTAACATCTTGTAGTTTCGCTGTTTCAATACTCGGAGATCTAAGGTTACATATGCAAATGTAGGTATCTCTCAAGTTTCTTTATATCCGATTTTCTGGAACAGTTTATTTGCTTTGCATGTGTCGTCTTCTTGTTTCATAAATGCATAGAAAATTCTTGATTGTAGTTTTATGATATGCACTAGAATTTAAAGATTGAATATGATGTAATTTTTACACAAAATCATGTTATTTGCTATTGGAATTACATGGATAATTTCATTAATTCTTAGTTTATAGTTCTTATTTAATTAAGTATTAAAATCATAGATTTTGAAAGCTTTTTAATTCAATCACTAGCTTGCCCAGCAGCTTTCCTGCCCGACTGCCCCTGTTTCGTGTTTTCTCGTACATTCCTGTGCCCTTATAAAAACGTTAAAAAATAGCCGAATTAGTCGAGCTGTTTTCGAGTATTACGCTTAGCAACACATGCCAATTCATTTTTATTATAAAGACCTTTTTTTCTTTTATATTAAAAGTAATAATATAAATTCTACACAGTTAAGTGACACGTCTGTAAGTATAATAATATATTTAATACAGAACCTTTTATTGCTTCAAAAGAAATATAAATTGTAGAAAGGCTCTCAGAAAGCTCCCGTAAATCCTGTCACCTCACTTTATTCATATAAAAAGATAATAAGCTCCAAAATAATACGAGCTTTTCAACTATCGACGTGCGCATTAAAATTCACTAGCTTACAAAAGTTTTCACTTGGAAGCTCCGAACTCGAAGTTTGGAGTTAAGAATGCATACAATTATGTATCTCTTATTGATATTTTAATTTAAAGGCTTTTATTGTGTAACGTGTTGAAGATACATTTAATACATACAATTTTACACGTTGTATATAATATCAAAGTAGGTATTTACTAGACCAATTCTATGTAACAGTTAACAATAAAATAATGTTATTACTGACAGGTAGAACTATTATCAAGTCTTTAATATAAAAATGAGTTAGTCAGTCCATACTAGCTGACAGCTGTGCCCCGCAGTTTCACCCGCATTGCTCCTGTAATTGGTCTTAGGATGATGATATATAGCCTTCCTCGATAAATGGGCTATCTAATACCGAAAGAATTTTTCAAATCCAACCAGTAGTTCCTGAGATTAGCGCGTTCAAACAAACAAACTCTCCAGTTTTATAATTTTAGTATAGATTCCTGAAACCAAACTCCATTATACGTAACATGAAGTAAAAATAATTAATATACTCTTCAATTTATTTTGCTAATGTTTGTACAAAGACGAATACTTAACATGAATTAAAATAATAATAATTAATGTTCAATATATGTCGTTAAAGTTTGTACAAAATGTTCATACGAATACTATACCATTCAGTGGTTTCTAACAAAAATAGAAACCACTATTTGCGGATGATATGCATCGCTGGAACACAGTTGAAATGGAGTAAAGTTTTAAATATTGGTTACTAGTTGTTTCGGTAGTTATATGAATAAAATACAACATCTTTATTTTTGTAGCTGTATATTTTAAATTCGTTACAATATTATTGCTTTAGCCTTGTAACTACATAGAAATTACTACATAGTATAAAACAAAGTCGCTTTCTCTGTCCCTATGTCCCTTTGTATGCTTTAATCTTTAAAACTAAACACCGGTTTTTGATGCGGTTTTTTTTTAATAGATAGAGTGATTAAAGAGGAAGGTTTTAGTATATATTTTATTAGGTTTTAGACAAATCGGGCGAAGCCGCGGGCGGAAAGCTAGTAAGGTATAATAAAACGCAAACTGAGGTAGAGTATCTAAATTAAATTTTGGATATAGATATCTTATATCTAATGACATAGGCTACTATACATTACGATTTAAGTTTTTAAATAAATACGCGATCACATTGGCTAACTACGCAAAGTTTCTACCTTATCCCAACTAAAACTATGAATTTAGCAATCAATTTCTCCTACTAAAACTGAAATATCATCGGAGTCCTCTCATTTAGGGTGGCTGATGTATTTTATATCTGTTTTATTGATCGATTTTTCACAAGCATATATAGGTCCCTGCCAAAGTAACATTTTCTTATTCTCCATCTTGAATCGAACCCAAGCCTTAGACACACTCTTATATATTACTATTACCACTGTAACAAAACCGCGGATTCCTGTAACATAAAATCAACAGTACTTATTCTAAACCAAATCTCCTTCGCTAAGATAACAAAGCCGATCACATTCGATCTAGCTACATTGTAAAATAGTCCCCATTACGCTCAACTTTGTACGGCAATTTGTAACCATTAGATTTAGGTAGTTAACCCTCGCCTGCTGAAGGTAATCTGCTCAGTAAATAGACTGAATCACAAGTATATTTGATAAAAGTTATTGGAGGGTTAACGCTTGTTAGTATTGATTGCACGTAATTGTGAGTCGATTCGCTAACTCGGTTTTATAATTATTCTTGTACAGGGGGAGGTTTCTGTGTAATGTATTTTGTCGTCAAACGAATTTTGTTATTTATTTTTTGTAACTATTGAGCAAAAGACCATTTTAAAGAATTACATATATTTTGACAATAATTAAGGTACAATATTTAAATTAATTTTATCAACATATGTAAAATCTGGACAAGCGTCTTTGACTTCCTAGTGAAAAATATTCGGTAAATTTTATTTATACAAAAAAGAATAAGAAAATTAATGATCTTCACAATATTAAATTAATCTAGTTATGTTTTCAATATGAGCAGATAAGTAACATGATTTTTATGAGATTAAATTCAGGTTAGATAAAACGTCCATACGAAAATGCTTGTGTATGAGATGGCATAAAATTCAAGCATTTGCATTTTAAATGAGTGCAATATTAAACTCTTTTAGCTCCTAAATTGTCCTGTAATGTAAAATGTATGAAGATTATTTTTACAAGTATAAGTTATAATATCTTACAATAACACCCTTATCTATTGTAATTGTATACGCATATTATAACGGGTAGGTACTTTCTCAGATGAGATTATTGAGATTGGATAATTACAATGAAATATTGCTTGTTTCCTCATCAGCTTTGTAACAAAATACTTCGCTGGCCATTCTTTTTCGTATTTTCTTTCATCAATTACTCAGTAAAGCCTTTTTAATAAACCATAATGAAAAAGCAAACACATTTTAAGTAATAAATTAAAAAAATATTACTTTTAATCTAATCGTGTTTTTAATAAAAAATCTATTTTTAGAGCTTATTCGTAATTCAATTACATAACAGAAGTACGCGAATTGAAAAACAGCATTTACGTTGATGGATTCACAGCGACCCATATCACATTTGTACCGGGACTCGGGAAAGTCAGGGGCAAACAAATGAATTGGTCGGACGCTAACTGTCCCGCGGCACGCGAGCGTATGACATTGAACTGACAAAACGACGACGCTATTATCAGCCCGCGTTTTAGGGTTAATACGGCTTTGAGACGATTTGGCAGTTTCGCTTACGGGTTATACTTTTATGATATACGGTGGGCTTGGTTGGCTATTATTAAATTAGAGCCGTTTGAAAAATTGTAAACCTTTTAAAAATGATAGGTCCGGTTAATGTTAGAATTGGCTGGTCGGAATTTTCAATGGTTGGTATTTCTTAAAGAATTATAAGACTACCGCTACTATCTTATTACCTACTACTACTACTACTATCTTATTTTCAAGTAGTATTATCGTACTACTTGAAAATAAGAAATATAATAAACTTCTTTCTTGTATGTTCAAATAGTTGCTCCCTGTTCGATCGTTTCCGCGTTTAACCGAAATTAATCTAGCAGAGGCTATTTTGAAAAGTTTTTCTTACTATCTAAGGAGTCATAAACTATAGGCACAATTTTATATGAAAAATGGTCATTTTTACCTGGACAAAGTCGAGGCTGGGCAGTGATAATACATAGAGAGGAAAAACAAAGGCTTTGTGGAGAATATAACATGAGTAGGGTCAACATAATATCGCCAAAGTTTGACAATAAACAATATTGATGACGGTATTTTTTAAACAAGTCTACTTTATACTTAGTGAAGAAATCTTATATTGAATGCTAGTTACACACCCTGCAGGCGATGCTCAAGGTTAAACAGGTTACTATGAAGGAATACAATAAATACTAATAAAAATATTATTATTAGACTAGCGGTCCGCCCCGGCTTCGCCCGTGGTACCTACATGTTTAAACTATCCTATCTCTCAAGTTGGATCGAACTGCACATGGTGTGCGAATTTTATTATAATCGGTTAAGTGGTTTAGGAGTCCATTGAGGACAAACATTGTGACACGAGATTTATATTATATTATTAAGATTAAGATTAAGATAAGATAAGATAAGATGTAACTTTTATAGATTACTAGCGGCCCGCCCCGGCTTCGCCCGTGGTACATATGAAAAATAGATGTTGGCCGATTCTCAGACTTACCCGATATGCACAGAAAATTTCATGAGAATCGGTCCACCCGTTTCGGAGGAGTATGCAGACTAACATTGTGACACGAGAATTTTATATATAAGATAATAAGTATGAAATGACGTGTAAATGACTTTTAATGATGTAACTTTTAAAGATAAAGTATGAAATGACGTGTAAAGGGGAAAGAAATTCAAGCTGAAAAATATTGAACTGCTTGGTAAATAAAAAAAGTGGATTTGGTTAAAGTTAGATTATCCGTTTAAAATATCGAGAAAAACGAGGGCAAAAACATGGTGGTTCACAACCTGGTTTAAAATATTTATAATTATTAGCAATTATTTTCGCATATATACTATTATTTCCATTAATCATTTCAAACCGTAGTGTTAAATGAATATTTTTTAAATAAATTTTACTTAAAAATACAAAAGAAAGCACAATTAAATAGGATTACATTAAATCGGTATTAATTTCGCCTTTTCTATAACCGCGGGCTTGTAATAACTTTTTACGATTTCGAAAATTAGAGCAATATTTCTTGACGATACCCTTTCAAAAGTCGTTAAAAGAATATTAGTGGAGGGTACTTTAATACTTTTAACATGATTGCTTTTTTAAGTAATGAAATGTGATATGAGTTTTATATTGATTTTATCATTATACATTATGACGTTTTTACTTTAAGTTTAAAATAAACTGGTCGAGCGTTTATGTATTTATTTGTCTTTGGGAAACAAACAATACAGTGTTTCTTAAAATTAAAAAAAAAAAACAAAAAACTATACATACATCAGCAAAGTTTCCACTGAAATTTACATTCTTAAAATATAAAAACACATACAGTTACATACAGTAAACATTAATTAAATTTTACATTTAAAATTAGCTTATCGGTACCTAGATTTCTACGAATACATAAATCGAAGTGTCTGTGAGTAATGTGAAATTAATAACTTAGGCTTTTTTTCATACGTTCGACATAAACAATGTGGAAATTTTCGATGGGCCCTGGAGGAAAGTACTTGAAATACTGGAGATTGAAAATTTTGCTGAAAGGAAACAATCCCTTGTTTTTTAAAGAAATACAACGGCATTCAAAGATTTTCGAAAATTCACTTGTGATATTTATTTACTCGAATTTATAATTTACTCGACTGGGAATCGAAATAAATAAAATTGAAAAAAATTAAAATTTGTTAATTCATTCTTGAAATCGACACTACCTACTACACTAAGCATTAACTGTCCGTCGAATTCTTATCTGTAAGATACTATCTTACAGATAAGTCTTACTGCACAGTATTACAATATTATTTAGGAAATATTGTAATACTGTGATAGTAGCTTTATGCGTAGGTACTATGTGAGTACACTATAAACCCTTTTAACTTCTATAAAGATTATACGTTTAGTCTCAACTATAAATTATCTCCCTGGGGATGTACCCGGGATCTCCTGTTGCCATGGTAACGCACACCTATAGGCGCCTATACGCTGTAACAAGAAAGTGAGAAGTGTTCATATAAAAAAAATAAATTTGAAATAAGTAAATCTATACTAATTTTATAAAGATGAAGAGTTTGTTTGTTTGATAGCCTTGATAGCCCATTTATCGAGGAAGGTTATAGGCTATATATCATCATGCTATGACCTACAGGAGCGGAGCACTGCGGGTAAAACCATGGGCACAGCTAGTTTAAAATAAGTATGTACATGTCATTTTTTAAGACCGTCGTAAAAGGTGCAATGTTTCTTTTACCTGTTATGTTACATCATGATAAAAATAGAGAGTTAGGTATTTCTTTGTAATAATCTAACACGTGTTGTGGATATTATTAAATAAATAAATATCTATTCAATACTTAGACTTACTACCCACATGGCCCGTGTCCCAGTAGAAGGAACGTATATGGGCTGATGATGATGATGATGATGTTAATTAACATTTTTTTAATTATTTCGCAAAGTTCAAAAATTAAGGATTATAGTTCATCTAAAAACATAAGAAAGTAATGGCTCAGTAAATAATAATAATAATAATAATAAATTCTTTATTTAAGAGTAACAGAGACCCATTTTAAACACAATACACAAAAATCACTAATACACATATAAAATTAAGCTCACATCATAAAATATAAAATTGACATGTCACAAAATAGTAATAATCAATGAAACATACATAAAATCACAGAAAAATTAAATAAAAAATTAAAATTAAAATTAAACTACGCAATAAATAATTAATCTAAAAATACAAATTATAAAATTGACATGTCACAAATAATAATAATCAATGAAACATACATAAAATCACAGAAAAATTAAACAAAAAATAAAAATTAAAATTAAAATACGCAATAAATAATTAATCTAAAAATACAAATTATTAGGTATACAATTTAAAAAACTTCACGTCTCACCAACACATTAATAAAATGTTCGAGTATTGGTGAGTCTATTTTTTGCGATAATGCATTTAGGATTTCGTTGGGACTTGCACGTAACCGTTGGAGTAATGAAGATGTCTTTTTTCGCAAAATGGCATGAAAATCATTAATATGAGCCTGCGCAAACATTTCAGACGCTGAACAATGCCTCGGCAAGCCCATCAGCATCCTAAACCCATTATTATATTGCACCCGTAATGCATTCATACTCTTTTTGGAGTACTTGAACCACAGGTTTCCCGTGTAGAAGTTTTGGCAATAGGCTTTGAATAAAGTTATTTTTGCCTCTTTGCTACATCGGGCGAACCTGTGGGCCAGCATATTACATTTAGCCGCCAGGGATCTCCTCTCACGCTCAATGTCAACTTGATCATTCAAGTCCTCCGAAACACAGTGTCCGAGATATTTAAACTAATAAAGTAAAAATAAAGTAAAAATAAAGTCACAACGCGTTGTAGGTCACAGTCACAGAGACGCGTCTCGGTTATTTTTAACTTGTTATCAAGGTTTATCTCATAGAGATATAGAGAGATGCCAATCGCTTGCGCTGAGTACGAAACCTGGTGTCTACACGTTACTACAGTTACTACACGATCGAGTCGATCGAACGTATTTTTGTTAGCTTTGGTATGTTCATTATACACTGCGGTATTCGAACTCCGCGTTTGAATAGAGTCACGTACAGAAGAAGCATTGTAAACTATTTACATAAATTATTGTGACTGTCGTTCTGTCACATAATATAAAAGATCAGAAACCAAGAAATCACTACGTAATATTGTTTTTGAAATTTTAGTAAGAAAATCGTATAATTTTCAGTACTTACCGATGGTATGTGATTCCATTTGACTTAAAGTTGCTGGTTTCACTTCGGTTTTTACAAACTTTAACGGAACAACACGGCATTGTCAAATAATACCCGGCCGACGGTCGAACGTCAACTGAATGCAACAAACAGCATATGTGTTCTTTTTTTGGGCATATTGCTGCGACACCGGCCCCGCCCCCTAACCATATCTCCCTTTAGTTTCTGTGATCTGTGGTTTATCTGGAAAATTACGGAAAAATAATTAAAATGTTACTCCTTTTCCTTTTGGCCCCTTTGTTGTATCAACGTTTTAATTTTAAGCTTGATTTGTAATTAAATAGAGAAGCTAAGAAAAAAAGATGCAGAAGAGAAATTAGAAGATTGAAATTACTAGGTTTAGGCTGTATCCCCAGCCCGGTGTCGGGCTGCCGCTGATGGGGTCACGGACGAATTCTACATATACCCGTGGTCCTGTCGTTGATGCGGCTTGACGGAACACAGTGGGGTTTTGGTCGGTAGGAATCCGACATAATCCACGGCCTCTTCCCCGGCGGCCGTGGCCCCGGCATCTATGCAAGATTTCCCTACTTAAAAAAAAAAGGTTTAGGCTGTATTGTATCTGTTCGTTTGTAGGTATGTGATGTATTAGTTAATTGTTAGTATTTTCTTGTTTCATTTTACGCGAGTATTATACATTTGGATTGTCTCAGTCTCCCCATGCTCGCTGCAAAGTATGCGAACCGTCGGGAAAAATGTAATGAACAAATGAATAATATAATGAATAAATCGCGTTTAAAATCCGTTAAAATCTTTCATTTCTAGTAAATTATTTATTTTCTTGACATACATTGGTAGATGACTCGACAACTGCGTACAAGTAATTATTGTGAAAAAAAACACGATTACTAGAAAAATATAATAAAAATAAAAATATGTTCACAGCTAAACAATAATTAATATTCACTTAGAAATTTTATACAATTAGTGTGACACAAATCAAACGACGCCCCTCTATAAAACCACTACACTGCTTACGTCATAGAGGGTGACAAAATACACATTAATTTCTAATAATATAACATTTTAGCTTTCTGTCCGGAGAAAAGTAAAAATGTACTCTTCATATATATGTACTTTACAATTTTTAATTCTAAAACATACAGTTCTTGCGAATGTGCTCTCCTTCTTTACAATTGTAAATTTATGTATGCGAGGTATTTTGTGATTGATTTTCTGTCCGTATTCAAAAGTTATAGGGATATTCCTATACATTGCTTATTGTTTACAAAAAACTTACTTTATACCCAAATAACTAAGTAACTACCTTTCTATCTCCAATACCTCGTCAAACTTAACGTAAAACGACGATTCCTTCAATCTTCCTTCAAACCTGTCGCCCTAGTCCCTGATAAGTTCTTTCTATATGTACCGGATCGTATACTAGATACCTCTTATCAAGAGCAATTAAACAAAACTTCATAAAACTCCAAACTAGAACTAGAAACACATCAATAGGCTGTCCAGCCCCGCTGGCGCCAAGTATATCGATCATTCGGTAATTACCTCGCCCCAGCGGCTTATATTGTTTGCGACAAACATAATTATGTGGTCCCTTTTATGACCACTAAATAACCGGAATTTCTATGCTTCTACGTATGTAAGCGCGTGAATGTAGTAATTAGATACGGAATTAATATATCTATCTATACTAATATTATAAAGCTGAAGAGCTTGTTTGTTTGTTTGTTTGTTTGAACGCGCTAATCTCGGGAACTACTGGTCCGATTTGAAAAATTCTTTCGGTTTTTAGATAGCCCATTTATCGAGGAAGGTTATAGGCTATATATCATCACGCTACGACCAACAGGAGTGGAGCCACGGGGGTGAAACCGCGCGGAGCAGCTAGTGTTATATATAAGCTGAAGAGTTTGTTTGAACGCGCTTATTCCAGGAACCACGGGTCTGATTTTAGAAATTGTTTCACTGTTAGATAGTCCATCTATTGAGGAAGGCTATAGGCTATATATCATCACGCTAAGACCAATAGGAGCGGAGCAATGCGGGTAAAACCGCGGGGCTCAGATAGTTTAATAACTAAAGGTTAAGGTAACGTAAAATCATAGCTGTAAGATAAAAATATTAAGAAAACCGTGTGTCAGAAATACGCAGAATACGGAAAAATGAAATAAAAGAGCTACTTACATAATTTTCGCTTTTACTTGCATCCTTATTTAATTTACAGGATTTGCTATATGTTATATTACAATTATTTTTTAATTTTGAGTAGGTATTTATAAATCTTTGTGTATTTTATCAATCACTAAATGCGAGAATTATTGCCGTTTTGTAGGTTTACCGTTTACATACAGCTTTTATAAGAGAATCAGTCATAACTCATAACCCTGTAATACAAGCAATACCCGTATATTTTATGCTGAGCCACACCCCGGACACTCCATACAAAATTATCGTTTTGACAGTCACACTGTAGAGACTGCAAATGTGTGTGTTAACGCTTTATGGTTGGCACATTTTTGACTAGCGTAAAAAAGAAAATTCGCGTTTTTCTGATGAAATACATCCGTAAACAGCACAATATCTAACCATTTTCTACGAAAAACGATAATCACAAATCCAAAATAATAAAATTACTTTAAGTCAATTTTGATTAATGTTGTCAATCTTCGTTGCGTATCGTCCCTGTAGAAAAATATGGACCATTTTATGTCTGATCGTGCGGGGTGAGGTAAGTGTTTAATTTTGGCGGGAGGCGGAGAGTGTCCGTTCTGTAGCGTTTAGCTACTATTATGTATTCTGTGGCTGAGCTAGAATATTCAGTACTCAATACATTCTATACGACTGAACTCAATCGTATTGTATGTTTGTTTGTTTGTAATTTATTTTGTGCTGTATCATTATTACTTTGTTCTATACCGAATATACTTACCTATCCATGTAGGGAAGTATTGATAATACAAATTAAATACTATTTTATTAAAGATACCTGATTTAATACTTTTTTATCAAACTTGCTACGAGTACTACATAATATAACCAATACTCTCCACTACATCCTACATTAAAAAAAATAGTAATGTAAACATAAACAATTTTTCCGAGTTATCAGTATATTTAATCTCAATTATTTTCATGTTTAATTTTATTGTTTTTTTTTTTATAAATAATATATTCATTTAATCATGATAACATAAAAAAATATTAATCCTCATAATATTTCATTGGTTCCATATTGATTTTATCATCTTGTACAATGCTAGGACCTCATAAGTTTATAACATAATACTTTTTCTTTCGCCTCTATTTATGATTTCGATTATAACTAAAAATATAATGTGGAGAATAGGTTAGAGGTGTGATAATAAACTCATAGGGTCGTATAGCTATTTTAAAAGGCGTATAATAAGTTTTAATATAGTAAACGCTAGAAAAAGGTATACGTTTCAGATTTATACCAAGTTGTTAGAGTAAATTTCTAGGAAAGGGAACTAAATATAAATAAATAAATATTTCACGACAATTTTCAATTTTCAAAGACAATCTAAAAACACAACCAGTTTTATATACACCATAGTAACCTTTATATAATTTTCTTTGTATAATTGAGAGGCATTTTATAACAATAATATATATAGCATGGCAAAAATCTGTCTTGGGACCTTTTGGAATGACAATTAGCCATTATTTTATATGTCTGTCTGTTTTAATTACAAAATATAATAACAAAATGAGCATGTTTTGACAGAGCTTCAGAAAAATGAATTAAATCTAAGCTAATGCCCAAGTTAAGGTAGCAAAGCAATTCGCTAATTAGATAGCATGGGTCCGGGCGTGTAAAATGTAGCTTAAGTTATAAGTAAGCAGCGTTTTAAAGATTATACTTAATATTATATTTGTATATTTTTGGTTATTTATGTATAAGATATAATCAATGGTTGTATTAAAACTTTGAATCATGTTTTATATAGGTTTTTTGGAGATACCTAATTGAAAACAGGTTTTGTAAAGACATATTTCTTGGAGATGATGTAATAAGTCGGTTAACTATAAGTTACCAATTGTGTATTAAGTATATTAATTATTATCTGTATTATATCAGAATTCGCATTGATTTGTTCAATGATTGACCTGAATAAAAATAGAAACTTTCACACATTGAAAATTTCATGAAAGTCATTTTACTATAGAAGAAACTAAACGGGGAAAGCCGAGCTTAGAGCTAGTTTAAGATATTACAAGGATCATTTACAGAACTTGCTACAACTTCCATGATGTATTGCACTAAAATTATAGCTAATCAAATAAATCCACAACAACATAATACTTAAAGTACTATAAAGTCGCTTTTCCCTTATACCATATTATTACCACCCATTTGCGACGAAACTTTTGTACGACCGTAATGTCCTTGGCTGTTTCTCATATATTATAACCGCTATGTATGAATCATCGTACATAATATATTACAGTTTGACATTATTATATAATGTACGAGTTTCTACGACGTTACCTAAGTCGAGCCTAAGTCATATATTATGACTGTACTTACATACATTTTCATGTCAAAAACGATAGAGTTTGACACAATTTTCATTTGGAGATGGAAACGTAGGTTTAAGGACTTTCACATCTTTATATTTATGTCTTTGTAGTAATTATTTATCACTTAAACTGACAGATAAGCTAAACAGATTATATCAACCAGTAAGTTGAAACCGATCAGGATGTAATGTAAATTCTCGTGAGTAAAGCCGCAGGCGGGATGCTAGTTAAGTTATAGGTTTAGGTGTGTTACGTCGTGTTCATTTATTTATCAAATTCATGGAAGGAGTAAGTGCGTTGTGCTACTTATTACTTCCACGATCAATCTAATGTCTTATTTCTGATAGAAATTCGTTTGACTCATATCATACAATACAATGAATACATATTGTGAAGAAATAAACAATACCTACAAAGTATTTCTTAGAACATAGTAAAGCAAAGTACACATAGTAATTCTAAAGCTAAACGATTAGAATTGCTTTGCTTACTGCTAGTCATTTATTATTTCCATTGTTATACAAACAACAAAATAATATTCAAACATAAAATATGCTACGGATTGAGAACCTCTGTCTATTCAAGGGGATCCCGCGTCAGTGAAAAATTGTCTTATAAAATGTCGTTAAGTGCATTTTTTTCATTCATTAATAACTCCATTCAAAAGTTCCCCGTAAAAGGAAACAAAAGGTAAAGATAGTATCGTAATAATTACGCGAAAGGGTGGAAGAAATTCGCGTGTTATTTTACGCGACGCCGTCCATTTGATTATATGAGTTCTTTGAAACGATTGCAACTTGCAACTGAATATAGCATGACCTTTGTATAATCGGCTTATGGCAAACAGTTCTATTTTAATGAATACACGTGTAGGTTTATGCCTAGCTTTGTTACCGCTTTTATTAAAACTTCTTCAACTTTCATGTACAATAGAATAAAGGAAAGCTTTTCCACGCAACGATCTAACGAAGACTAGATATTTTTGTTAGATATTTCTTGGCTCCTTTTTAAGTTTGTGCTTAGATAAAATAAAGATTATGTTATCCATTATATATTTAACCTTTTCAAGCTTTTTACGTAAATGGTTACTGCCATAAAATATTTGAGACGTTTTCATTTTTTTGTCAATAAGATTATCCATATAAACCTTAGATATAAACATATCGAATTATACAATTATTTATTATGTTTTAGAGTAATATGCGGTTATACAAAAAAAAGACGTGTGGCACTCGGGGACTGCCGCGGTAAAGCTATTGCATGCTATGCCTTCAAGCCACACCTCCGTGCCCGTCGGAGTGGGGAGCGTGAGGTTTTTTCGTTACGGAATTTCTCGATTCGGTCCCGCGCTCAAGGCCCGCGATAGAAGCTATGCAATAGCTTAATAATATCTCTTCTAACTGCTTATTTCAATAGAGCTCTCACCTTTAAAATTACACTTTTGCTTTCCTAGTATGTACTGATGCAATAATTTTTTATACAACAAAAAAATCAAAAAGTTAGTTTGTCGTAAATTGAAAACGATCGCTATTGAATTATTCTGTTAATATTTATTTTTGATTTCAACTGACACGTTAATATAATTTGACCGGAATATATAAATAAAAATGCAAAATTTTGAATACAGGTCAGCGTGGGCATTCCCGCAGTGTACGTATTATTGAAACAACTCAATTTGTTGAGGCTACGTCAATATTTATCATACGTATACGTAGTTATTATACTGTGTGTTTTTGTTACAAATAGGTTTAATTGATACCTTTGACTAAATATAACTTACTGGCCTGGTATATTGAACTTACTGGACTGATTTAGTTCATGTTTCAATAACTTTGTTATTCGAGTAAATTTTTACAGTAACTTATGGAACAGTATCAATTGTAAAATTCGCTTCCATACACAAGAATTAAAATATATATTTTTTATCAAAACAATTTGATAGAATTCATATTGATTGACTACTCTCCTGTTGTTTTTACGTATTTCTTGTATATTTTTTTTAAGTATCCAGTATATTAAATTCATCATAATATTTTAATTTGGGTTTTAGAGTAAATAATATTTTCAGTACTCGCTTTGAATTGAATTTATCTTCATTAAGTCCGTCTATCTCTGTGCATTTTAAAACATAGCTATTTCGCGACAATTAGAGTAGTTCTGAGGAATTGCTTGTATCTATCAGATTTTCTGTTTTTGCTTTAATAGACCGGGAGATATTGACACAAAATTTCGAGTCATTTGTAACAGGATGGCGGTTCTACAGGGTTCTTAGTACGCAATGACAAAAAGAAAAATGATGGTGTGAATGCTGGTACCGGCGGCTTAGTCGCGTGGGCGTTAGTCGAACTCGTCGGAAAATAGCGAAAGTCAAACGATTTGTAACAGTATGGCACTTATTTTTCCTGTAAGTTTGAGGATCAACGAATATAAATACAAAATTTCAAAGATCTAGGTGTTGGAAATCTTCACTTATATAAATTAATACTAAATTAATTTTTCAAGTATGACAGCACTTTTTCCCCCTACTAGAAGTATGGCAAATATAATAATGGTCACATTTTATCAAATACTCTCCAAAAATCCAAATGCAATACTGGTACAAAAATTTTGGCGAAATAAAAATTTTTTGCAGATTTTCGGCGGTATGGCGACCATTTGGAATCGTCCGAAAAGTATGGCATGGCGATTTTCGTAAATGGCTGCACGACGATGGTTACCTGTGCAAAAGTTAGCCTGATACAAATGGTTGAATAATTGTTTTATTTAAATCAACACATTCGCGTCGGTATGGCGGGCTGTAAGTCACACCGGAAAAGTATGGCATGACACTACCGCCTACTTCTTTTTTATGGGCTATCGGTAAATTCTAAAATTTTTGTGTTACAAATCGTTTGACTTTCGCTATTTTTCCGACGAGTTCGACTAACGCCCACGCGACTAAGCCGCCGGTACCAGCGTTCACACCATCATTTTTCTTTTTGTCATTGCGTACTAAGACCCCTGTAGAACCGCCATCCTGTTACAAATGACTCGAAATTTTGTGTCAATATCTCCCGGTCTATAACTGCACTTTATTGGTGTTAAAGCAATGTTATCTAGTATAAGTAATTATTAAATTTAAACATTTATTTATTTTCTTTGACTTCTTTTAGAGCACTTCTTTTGATATAATCATCCAAATTTATAATTTAATATTTACGAACAATTTGCTATTGGTGATTCAATTGCATTGTTAGATTATGAACAAGTATTAAAGCTGCGTAGTGTGACGTTTATTAAAAACTATATATTTCATACTTTTATGTTTATTTAAGGCTTTCTCGATTCCTTAAAAACAATTATTTCAATCGTATTTTATAAGTAACAAATAAAGTAATAAACACAGATCTTTGCATTGCATTCATGTATCAAGCTTTTTCTATGTGAACTGTGACACTTTACATTCCATTTTCCCTGTCCCTTCAAAATTTCATTAAAGTTCACCAAATGTTTATATATGCCCTATGTCTTTGACACCCCATCCCAACCAATTAGTGTAACGGCTCGGACAATTTTAATTCCATACAAAGAAAACTCATTTACCTTGGAAACTTCTGTGTGAATATATTAAAGAGATGTGAACTTATGTGATATGTATTTTTGTTTGGTCATATGTTAATATGTTGCATTGATACGTGTTTTCGACGATTCGAAGATGAAATAAATGTTTAGTAAAATTAGTTTTAGTTTTACTTTAAGTTTCGTAATTAACTATTGCTTTGCGCTCTGTTATTACAATATAATAATAATTACCAATACACGTAAACTAGAATATCTATTGGTTCATATGTACCTAAATTATAATTGTAATGGTTGTCATAAATGAAAATTTAGTAAAAGCACGACTAATCATTGAATAAGGCTTCCACGCTTGCAAAACACAACCAATTTTACATCTCTTGTTTCCTTGCTTCACACAGACACACATATACTTATTCCCTGTTTCGTTACTGAACACAAACACATACATTACAATTTCTCAACATTCAAAAACGTTATCTAATGCGTATGATATGAGTGAAAGTTTGCAATATTTATGAAGTCGTAAAATGACGGCCCTTGTGACCTTTGACCGCTGGAATTTAAAAGCTTTGTAACGTATGCGTACATTTGCCTGGCTTAATCCGAGATACGGGATTATATATAACTTTGTGTTATGTTAATTTACACTTGAATAAGTTTATAGTTAACGCAGCGTGCTCTTAAAAGTTAGGGTGGTGATACAACGTCAGTACCTTACTCATTTGTTGTTTGAGAACTTTTGTTGCTTTTGGTGGTTATTTATGGTAACTATTTGCATGCTATATTGTATTGGCTGAACATGTTTGTACTTTATTAATATAATTGTATCACCATACTATACCATGTTTAAAGCAAAATAAAGATTTATGATTTATGTTTATCTGTGTAAAATTTAAAACAATAAATAATTGATCTTGAGAATAACCAGTATTGTTAACTTATTTAAATATAGGGATTATATACATGTATATGTGTATAATTTTGTTGTGTCATTTGGTCACATATAAAATACAAATGTATACCTAATATACGACTACAATATAAATAATTTCTTAATAAATCAGTTATATTCTTACGATGTAGTTATTACATAATAAAACAACGCAATCACTGATACAGGATACTATACTGATACGCAGACATCGCTTATGTCATAATATTTTTCTTTCCCCCAGAATTTAGGTAAATTGTGTACCAAAGGCATAACGAAGGAGCAAGGTCTCAAGGGTTATGTGCGAGCTGAGTATTAACAATGAAAGCGCTTTGTACTGAATTTTTAATAAGTCATTTAACTGTTAAGAAAGCTTTACTTTTTGTTCCTTATTGGCTATTAAAAGTTTTAACGACGTCAACTCAAGACCTTTGGCAATCAATACTATTGTAAGGCTTTGATGTTATTTTTAACTCACGAATGTAATTGGAACTATACATATAAGAAGGTTATAAGGTACTAGCTTATCGCCCGCGGCTTCGCCCGCATTGTCTAAAACCTATTAAATTATGTATTACAACCTTCCTCTTGAATCATTCTATCTATTGAAAAAAACCGCATCAAAATCCGATGCGTAGTTTTAAAGATACGCATACAAAGGGACATAGGGACAGAGAAAACGACTTTGTTTTATACTATGTAGTGAAGGTTGTAAGGTTATAAGGTATACTATTATGTGAAGGTTTTTAAAAAAAATAATTAAGACTTTAATTTCTTCTCGCCTAACTACAACTTACAACTTTAGAAATCATCCGTTTCTTTATATTAAAGTGATACATTCTACATATTTGTTAAACTCTATCTTTTACGGTTAAGTCAGCTGCCCTAACTCACTGGGAAATTTCAACAAACTTTTCACAAATATTTCTATATTTATTAACGTATTATATCTGCCACAAATATAAGGAGAAAATCAACTACCAATAGATAGGTACCTTAACATAATGCTCTCTCTATTTTGAGAAAATAGGTAAGTAACATAAAGGTAGGTACGCAATAGCCATACACGCAAAATTTTTAAATGTCAATTGTAGTTCGTTGTAAGTTGTTAGCATTACGTTTTTGATTCTATATCTTCTTATATATAAAATTCTCGTGTCACAATGTTAGTCTGCATACTCCTCCGAAACGGGTGGACCGATTCTCATGAAATTTTCTGTGCATATCGGGTAAGTCTGAGAATCGGCCAACATCTATTTTTCATATGTACCACGGGCGAAGCCGGGGCGGACCGCTAGTGGTATATAAAATTCAACTTGCTTCTGCCCCATATTTCAGCAAAGTATAAGTTTAAATATGTAAGATTTTATTTTAATCCTATAATTATTATCCAGGTAAAACAATGAAAAATAATAAATATTCGAGGCAAGTTTAATGGCCGATGGTTCGTTTCCTTAGAGTAATGCGACGGAATTTATTTTGTTTAAGCGCCTAATGAGTCGCGAAATAAGATCATTTTTTATCGAGTTAAATCATTTCATAAAATCCATGCTTTAATAACGTGATTAAAACTTTTTTTGCGATTTATTTGTTTCTTAAATAAACCACGCCTGTTAGGGATGTTATAACCTATAAGTTTATAGGTATGTTTTTGTGTTACTGGCATTGTAGCTACCGGAGATCAATGACCGATTTCAGGGGATTTTTTGGAAATGTTTGACAGTTTTATATAGTTAGCTTCTAAGAAAAATAAGTAGAAAAATTCCAACCTCAAACCTGTATATGGTAGATTTTTCTACGGGCCCTGGAGGAAACGTACAATACTGAAGATATAAAAAAAATCAATTGGTTTGGTTTATATTGTAATAATCCTACAAAATTACGACATTTAAATTTTATTCTTCATAGAAAAATATCATTTTGTGAAAAATGTCTCTTTATATTTATAGAATTAGGAAAATTCAATTGAAAAGGTAAAAAACTTAACAAATTGGCCCCAACTTTTTACTCAAACATAAAAGTTCCATCTTAACAAGATTACATGCAGGAAATTATCTTGTGTGTGTGGTAGAAGTGCATTGTAGGGCATTCGCTAGTGATGTTCTATTTTATCGATAATGAATATTTTTTTTTTTTCGATATAACACTTTACGCTATTATCGATAATACGTTCACTTTTGAAGTATTTTTAGTGTTATGTAGTTTTACAAGACTGATTCATATAAGTTTGAATTATTCTGATTTAAATAAATATTTCACAACGAATACGATTACAATAAAAACACAGTAAACATCGCATTTGCTATTAAAAACTTTTCAACAGCAGTGCAATTAGCAGGTACGAATAAATTATGAGACTAGTGTCTGAGAAAGTATTTAGTTGAAGTAAATTGTCTCTTACTGTAAATCTGGTTTTAATGTTTTCTTGTTTGATTACACAGTTCTTTGTTAATAAATACTTTACGGATATCTTATAATTGCATACAAATTATATTTATTACAAAGGACTTAAATTAAAGCTCATAATATTATGACGTTACTTTCAGGGCGATCTTTTACAGCAGAACATAATATTATGTTGATATAATATAGAAATCTATCCACAATTTATTCCGTATGATCAATAAAAAAAAATCAAACTGAATTTAACGAAAACAAACGCATTTTATACACTACTAGCTATACGCCCGCGGCTTCGCCCGCTTTGTCTAAAACCTAATAAAATAAATACTAAACCTTCCTCTTGAATCACTCTATCTATTAAAAAACCGCATCAAACTCACAAAGACATGTGACAGAGAATGCGATATTATTTTATACTATGTAGTGATTTATTCGAATTATCAAACCTAAAGCGACGCTACAAAAAATGCCTTAGAACTATTATGAAACACATCCACAACGAACATCCCTAGTCTTTAAGTGTACTCCAGCGAAGCCTACGTTTCATTTGTCCAAGTCCACCTGAATTGTCCCAGTCCCGTTCGTTGGCCTGGGCTTATCTTCGTTTAATTTATATCAAATTTATGCAAAAGCCCTTTGAACGAGTGATTGCTGGTCGTAGGTACCTGAGGCGCAATCTTAGTAAGATGTCTTGGTTTGGTTTTATATGAATTGCTCTGTCGCTTTGTGAAATAAGACTTAGACTCAAACTCAAACATTTATTTATTCAATCAGACTTCTTCTAGAAGCACTTTTGAATCGTCGTTACATATTTTTTTACATTTACCACCGATTCGGAAAGCAGTAAACAAAAGTATCTACATGTAATATTAAAACACCAATAACTATGTCTTATTTTTTAACAGCGATTTTGCACAGCAATCTATTCTTGTATCTCATTTTCTATTTAGAAAATAAAAAAGAGACTCTATGAAACTATATTTTTATGATTAAGATGTATATAATGAATACATACATATGTAAAATCAATGCATTTCATGATATTATTATTTGTTGAACAAACCATTTAGTAATTAACCTTAGAATTAGATTTAAATATTTTATAAGCCCATTTAACTATAAAGCATTAAGCTGTTAACAAAAATATTCTAATAAAGGTTAGGTATATCGAGATATAAATTCTACATTTTACGGACAAAATCATTCAATCGTTGGAAGTAATGATGATTACGACGATCGAAGTGCCCTTATAGCTAATGAATAAAAATGTACCAGGGGTGAACGCAAACCATAAGAACTAATTATTTATTAATAATAATAATTAGTAGAAAGTTGTAAAATATTAACAGATTCTACTCTATGAAATTCTAGTGTCGCGGTGTTCGAAGTAAACTCATCCGAATCGGCTTGACCGATTCCCATGAAATTTTGTGTGTATGAGAGGTCTGAGAATCGGATAACATATTTTTACATACCTCTACGGATAAGAGTAAGGCAGTACAAAGTTTGCGGGACAGCTAACTAGGTATATTATAAGTACAACAATAAAAACAAAGAAAAACAACTGACATTGTTTTAGCCGTGGATATCGATTCGCCGTTAGAAATATGATATTTTTAGCTCTAAAAAATCAGCAGAACCCAAAAATAACGCTTGGCTTTACCGATTTGTTTTTATTTGAAACATTTTCAGTGCGGTTGCGGTTTCCGTTTCAGCATCAGGATGTATTTTCAGGCTTTTAATGAATCGCTTAAAAGTTCGGTAATACGAAGGTTTTGTTTACACGGAGTTTTTTCATGACAATTAATTGTATTGGTGACAATGTTGATATTTTTTTGTTTATTGTAAATTTTGAAATACCTTTGTAAATATGAATAAACAAGTTATAAGTCTATATAGAAAAATGTTGATATTAAAAAATATACCGTTAACTTAACTACATGACTTAGGTTGTTTGTAATTATAACAAAAACACATAGGTGTAAACAGATTTAAAACAAACAGGTAAAATACAATATAATATGCCTATATCTGAATCGAAGGCGGGCGGATCGTGTAAACATGGCCAGGCAAGCTTTAATTTGCCATTACTACCATCTTGTACCGCAACATAAAACCTAATTACTTTACATGTCCACAGCCGATTCTATTACGGTAATAGTTTGTAATTCCTGTTTATTACTTACGTCGCGACGTTGGACCTAGGTCATTAAATAGTGCCTGAAAAACCGTTTTAATTAAACCCATGTTACAGATAAGGATTTTAAATGCTTTTAAAAACGTCGAGTTAATGAATCGCTTTTTGATACTTATTTTTTATGGGCTAAAAACGTTTATCGGT
The DNA here is from genome assembly GCA_907164665.1 of Colias nastes. Classification (NCBI taxonomy): domain Eukaryota; kingdom Metazoa; phylum Arthropoda; class Insecta; order Lepidoptera; family Pieridae; genus Colias; species Colias nastes. The sequence goes on from CAJQZM010036157.1 coordinate 66,772, forward strand.
ACAATGACACCGATGTTTTACTTTATCGATTTTCGTTTATTCTAAAATATTTAATATAATTGAGGCGATCAACTTCGTAGGTACCTTTTTCGAGACTAGGTAAATAGATAATTACTTTGAAACACTTTATAGTTGTAGTAAATTACTTATTTCAATTGAATGAAATCAAATCTATATTATAATGCATATAATATTATTATCTATAATCTATATAATAATGATAAACCTATCGTTATACATATTTGTATTTCCAAGAGTTTATTTAAAGAAGCGTATATGTAATTATTATCATCAATTAAGAGTGTTGCTACATTTATCACAATTAGTATTATGGCAAAATGATTGAAAACATCTTCGGAATTTTAAATCCGAAAGAAAACTAAAAAAAAAAATTCCTAAAAAATCTACGTACATTTCTTAGAGACACACAAGCTTAAGAGCCTCTTGAACTACTCCTAGCGAGGATACCAGAGCGTCTTAATTAGTGCAAAATTTTACGTAACATAGTTTCGTGGTTTTGTTTTGAGCTATATTCGGAATTACCTAGGTAATAGCACAGAATACTATGAATTTAACATTATACAAAAAATGACATTTGGATACACAATTTTTTTCTTCACTCCTTGTACTCAAATAAATAGTAAAATAAATAAAATCCCGTAAAGTATTAAAAGTCCGATAGGAAAGTACAATGAAAACTTTTCAAACATATTTCTAATACCAAATTAAATGTATATAAAGTTATACCCTTTTTCGCGAAAAGGGTCCGTTCTAAAAAGCCCCGTGTCCCCTAGAGGGAACTGCGTGTTTTTCCTTTAATCTATTACAGCAATAAAACTATAAGTCGACTGATAAGTGAATTAATAACTTATGAGACTGAGAAAATGTTATTGTTCTTAATTAAATTGGTATCACAGCCTGCCAGCTGAATTATGGTAGATACTAGATAATAATTATTGAACCTTTTCTTGGGAAATCATTCTTTCTCTCACGCCTATTTACTAATGTTTCTCATGTCAATCTGTTTCATAAAGAAATGAATAGTACGCAGAAGGTAAGCCTCCTTCTGTAATCCTTATTCGTATGTCAATGCTGACATTACCACGACTTCTAAACTTACTATGTTATCATATTATATGTGAAAATTGCAAAAATGTTTTAATACTTACATTAAAATTAAAAAGTGGGATTCAGTGTAACATGTAAAGTTATAATAATTTCACATTGCAATATTTGATGCAACTAGCGCCATCTAGTTTTAAGCGGCAAAATTAAATTCTATGGAAGCTTTCATAGAAGCGCTTAAAAGTTTATTGCGTGCTGTTTGTAGGAAATGAAAATGTTTTATTTTATAATGTTGAATTTATATTAACCGGTATGTTTGTTTTCTTTATTTCAACAATTTTAATTCTCTCCAAATGTACCTAAACATGGGTAGGTGTGTATTTTTCAGTTCCTGTAATTCAGAGATATTATTACAGGGCGAATATTTGTGTGTTAGTTTATTTATTTTTTCAGCCTTTAATCTGAATCTGAATGTATTAGAATGTTCCTTCATTGTATTATATTTAGGTAGAAACCTGTCTTTGATTAATCGTTTGCGATTTTTAATAAAACAATATTTGCGTAATTTCACAATATTATATATTAAAATATGTAACGTATATACAGGTACTGAAGATAATGGAGAAAAAGATAAGCCCAAATTAGCACTGCTTAAATTTTTCAGTGACTTTCCTCATCACTTACCCTACACAGAGCTACTACGCTGAGTCACGCCAGTAGTTGGCTAGACTATAGAACAATCCATAAAGCTGAAATTCATCTAATTCCTCCTGGGAGCCGTTGAACAAGATTCGCGGCTAGTGAGTGAACTCGAGGTTATGCCTCGTTTAGTTTTTTGCTTTGTTTAAGTTACTAGCGCCAGTAATTGGCTTGCGGTTGAGGATGGTAAAGGAATGGTCTAAACATTGTTATGACTGGTAATAATTCAAGAGATAACCGCTTGCAATATTCACGCAGGGTAGGTAAATGCGTAGGAAAAAAACCGAAATTAATAATGTCATATTATTTTCGTATAAAATGTCTTTTAGTTGAATACCGGAATACGTTTATAAATATTGATTATAAACTGGTGTGAATTTTATATAATAAAGATTGTTTAAAGATTCATTTGCTGTACTAATGAGATTAAAATAACATCGGTGTAGGTATAAAATATATATACTTCTTATTATAATAATTAAACAGACAGAAAAGTAAATCTTACAAACGCAGCACAGACATAATATGAAGTTATTATAATAACTTTACCAAATATAAGTGTGTCCAGCCTTTATTAATATAAGAAAGCGTAAGTTTTGTGATGGTTTTCTTTATTGAACTATCACAAATTAGAAGTTTCATTATTTACGTAGAGTCATAAACAGCGTTATTATTTTGTAGACCGTGTATATTTTGCTTTTAATAGATAATGCTTAATGACATTTTTTTTGTTGAGTTCTGCGTAGTAGGCCAGTACTCAAGTCAGTCCAATTTAGAATCGGCATTGAAAATTATAAAGGAAGTAGAATAAAGTGTAGGAACTTAATACTCATATCATCTATGATATCAATATAATATTATTTATTGAGCAATCAATCAACCTCAAAACTATATATTAATAATTTCATTATAATAAAATCCAATATATTCCAAATAGGTATATTATTAAGTAGTGTATGTCATCATTATAGTATAACACGCACACATCGAGAATTTCCATGATTTTCAAGTAACTCTAATTAAAATAGGAGTTAATTATACAAAGTAACGGTTTTATAATAATGTATAATTAATTTATTACTTTAACACGAAAACCACAGTTTCGTAACTTAAGTATAAGTTTGATATTCAAAGGTAGGTCTCTGGATGCTTCGAATTTTGTATATCTAGGCGAAGCCCTTAAGTGATACCTTTGAAATTCATCTTTATGAAGATTTTAACTAGGGCTGTCACTCCGTACTTTATGAATATTTTAAAGATATAGTAATTATAGTCATAATTTTGTAGTATATCCGCCTACCTTATTGATATGTTAAAAGTAAAATAACATAGTCACTTTACTTTTAACAATCTCAAAATAATTAAGACGTACGAACTTTTTTCGCAATCTTAAAAACTATCATAGTTTTTTTTGTTATCCTTTATTAGGTACTTCGCTTAAACAAAGCAATCCCTCAATTAAATTATTTAACGTCATAATAATTCAAACACACAATTATGATTTGGTTGCAGTTAATGTCGCGGATATTATCGAAACTAATAAATGTATATTATACTATTTTGTGGCAACCCTATTCATACTAACTATACTTTAATAGTCTATTCAAAAACTTTGTAAGAGTTATTTGACGTAAATAAGATAATCTCTTTCGATCTCATCTAAAATATGAAATGCCTTTTCAAAGTAGTTTTCTGTCGAAAGTAAAAAGTTCCTTCAATAAAGTTAATAAATTCTTTAAACTGTCAAAAGTAATAAACATCAAAATAACTCAGGCCCCGGAACCACAGACACAATAGAAAATCTATTGTGTCTGGGACCGATCGGGCCACTTGGGGCTCAATGGGTTAATGAAAAAAGATGTACCTACACAAAACGAAATGATCAAAACTATTATTTTCATACATACAATAACTTTCAAAAAATTGCGCATTTCAAATACGTGTCGTACATAAACGTACATCCCTGAACAAATACTTAAATTAAACATTATCTATCGATCGAGTCACAATATAATCTTGGTGGAATCTTTTGTATAATCGAGGTCTTACACGCGCACGTGTTCAGAATAGGGACCACCATTACCGATCCGCTGGAACAGGGCCTATCGTTCAATGACAAATCGCTTGAATCGCTTTAATTTGTTCGCTGATGTGAATGGTTAACTAGCGCGTTCTGATCTGTTCTGATGGAATGTTCGAGAATTATTTCGAATGTGGATATGATTTTGTAACGTTTAGTTTCTCTTCTGAGCGCTTTGGTAGAACTGTAAGTAGGCTAATTTTTATTATTGGTTGAAGATTTTTGCATGCCCAGTGGTCATAATATGACATAACTTTGATAATAAATCGCTTGAATCGCTTTAATTTGTTTGCTTGTGAATGCTTAACTAGCGCGCTCTATGGAATGTTCGAGAATTATTTCGAATGTGGATATGATTTTGTAACGTTTAGTTTCTCTTCTAAGCGCTTTGGTAGAACTGTGAGCTAATTAGGTACATAATGGCCGAATTTTTGCTGTTTGCTCAATTGACATATATGACAAAAGTTCAATGGTCAATCGCTTATTAATAAATATTCGAAATATTCGAGAATTATTTGGAATGTGGAATAGGTAGATACTCAATTCGTGTCATTACATAATCTTTGTGACGCTTAGTTTTGCTTCTATGCCCTTTGGTGGTACTGTGAGCTAATAATTAGTGGCTGAAGATTTTTCCTGCTTGCAACATTGTCATAATAACTTTAACATAATTAAGTTCAATGGTACATCGCTTGTATCGCTCATATAAATGTATAAAGCAACGCGCTTCTCCTGGAATATTCGAAAATTATTAGGAACTAGCTGTGCTCTGCGGTTTCACCCGCATTGCTCCGCTCCTGTTGGTCTTAGCGTGATGATATATAGCCTTCCTCGATAAAGGGGCTACACCGAAAGATTTTTCAAATCGTCCAGTAGTTTCTGAGATTAGCGCGTACAAACAAACAAACTCTTTAGCTTTATAATATTAGTATGTATAGATGTGCCATGGATCACATCTATACCTACTAATATTATAAGTTCAGTTCATATTCTATAGTTCAGTTCATGTTATAAACGTGTTTACTAACTGCGAGCTAATTATTGGCTGGAGATTTCTCCCTGCCCGTATACTTGTCGTGCATATAATTATAAGTATATTAAAGTTCTACTGTTTTTACCATTACCTCTGTATACTGGCGTGATTTAGGCAATTTTCTCACATATAATTAAGATCACACAGTAACTTATTTGCGATAATGTTTCGTACGATAACAGTGAATTATAATTTAGAAATAATTTGGAACTATTTAGTGATAAGGCGGCGTCGGTAATGTTCAAGTGAACCGTCTGATATTTGCAATACACCATACATTTACCAAAATATGAGGACATTATTATACAGGGTGTCCCAAAAAGTAGTGATGAACGGAAGCTGGGAGGTAGAGGACCTAGAGGGCTATCCGAATCACCCCCATGTATGTTATGCGATTTTTCGTATTTTCGGAGTTATGACATTTTTTTCAATTTTTCATCTATCGCTGAGTACGAAAACAAAAACAACTCTATAACAATCCATTCTCCCATACTCAAAGGATGTCCTTTTCTTATTAAACGTTATATTGCCTAGGCTTTGCAGTCACGGGCAGTCACGTAGCCGAAGGCTTTATAGGGTGCAGATATTATACCATTTTATGTTATCGCATTATGGTACGCACTCTTATTAATATTAATATAGAAGGCTTCCCGAAGATTCGATCGGATGATTGTATTGAACGCAATCACTATAATGGTGTCCAAGATTGTCATTGTGTGGAATTGTACTTAAAATGTATTGTAATTTAATTGTGTTGCCTTCCGTGAATTTTGTAATAATTATTATTGATGATGTTACGAGATTTGATATTTTGGTGGTGTGGTTCATCCTGATTACTTATAAAATTGAAGTAATTGGATACTACCCTCCTAAGAGGCCCATGTATCAGCAGTGGGAACATATATGGGATTATGATGATGATGATTATGAATTGGATACTAAAAGGAAGTTTATTTCTGCTTTTGATAATGATATCCTCACTATAATCAATAATATAAACATAGCGCTTGCTCACCTTTGAAACTGCAAAACCATCTTGCTTGCTTAATTCTCTATCATTTCTATTATATTCTCTAACATTTCTGTAATAGACATTTACCCACTTTTCTTTCTTCCTGAAACTAGTGCCCCAGAATCGGTTTGAAAAGACGTTCAAGGACGATTTATAGAAAACATACTTACTATTTGTCCACAAATAGGTCATGACCTATGGTCATGACCTAAATGAATGATTTTGCCTTTCAAACGGTTATGATTTTGTACGTTAGACGTCAACCTTTGATCCCGGTTGATCGCGTGACATAGATTAAGCTTAGATTACATTGTTGGGCCACACGCATTTCCTAATTTGAAAATAAAATGTAACGACACATTAAAAGGACCTGGGAACTAGGTAATTGTGGAGTAATGGTGCTGTTAATTTGAGTTATAAATCGATACTCTTAAGGGTGTTTTCGAGTGGTTTTTGGCTTTTTGCACGTTTAGCGTGAAGAATGAAATATTATTTCGATTTTAGCACTTTCTAAAATATTGCGATTTAAAGATTATTTTAGATCTCTTTTAGATACATAATCAAATTCTTAACATGTTGAACAATAGTTGGTACCTTTAAAATGTACGATTTTGCTGTCGCAACAAAACACATACCTAATATTTATAGAGTTAAATATTAATCATTATCATTAATGAAGAGCATTAGCAAAATGATCATCTACATTCGAAATACCCATTATGTCACTACGTCACAGGTACATTACGCATAGACTTAGAGATTAAATAAGTTTTCTTGAATTAATTCGGCAATGGACACGATCTTTCTGGAAGTTTTCGCAATTCCTCCATAGAAACTGTGGAAATGAGATTTGTTATTTCGTAAGTACGTTTGGAATATAAAAACCTACTTCTTTTCATGAATTGAATAATTTGATAAAAAATGTTTAAATTCAATGGGAGTTACTTCATAGCTACCAACCATTTTGTATTCAATAAGTCTAATTTTCTTTCTTTTATTTGTATTTTTTAAGTATATACAATATACATACCTTCATCCCAAATTTCTATCCTAAACTTTTATTCCAATTTCTTTTATATTTAAGTGACTATATATTATATAATGTGTCGCATAAAATCGTTACAATGAACACACACTTATTGGAAACGCGAATACAAAGCTATTGACGAATGATATATTCAAGTGAACTCTCTCAGTCTCTCTGGTCTTTTGTAGTGGACCATTTATAAATACTGTCATGTTACGACGCTCGTAATAGTTACACCAACGCCATCTATAGAATATGAAGATTAATAGACTTTTGTAAAAGAAACTGTGTGAGAAACTGTTTCTACTAGCGCCATCTACTAGCTGATTGTAGAAATAATTCATTAAAAATTCAGTAATATAAATTATTCGAAGATACTTTTTCGCTTACTAAAATCAAACGGATTACTTAGGTTGTATTAATACTTGCAAATGTATGGTTAAAACTGAGTAATGTAAACATTTTTGGTCGTGTTTTAAGCATTCAAATCACAGTACGTTGATGGTTTGCTACGTCTAAACAATTAGGGTGCGTGTACACTGGGCATTTCAAAAGGGTTAAAAATGTTGAGAAAAATCATTATAATTAGGTATTTCACTGTTATTTTTAAGGTACCTACAATTAATTAGTACGCTATTTTTGTTGACAGAACTTTTATTTGTTTTATTGTGATTTTTGCATAATGTTATTACTTTTTTCTATTTTTACTATATTCTTAGGTTTTACACTATTATATTATGATAGTCTTTCATTGCTTAAATTTTCATCAAACGGTTTTCGTCGCTAAGTGCAAATAAATGAATGAGTATTCGATGTCCCGACCACAAATTATGTTGAGTTTATTCATTCATTCCATTACATTGTTGTTAATCTATATAATATCGGCAAGGAAGATGATGATGTTTTTCGATAAGTACCTAATACGATAATATAACGCTACAAAATTCCCTTCTTTCACATATTCGCTAACGTTTTTTAAGTATTCTCTAAGGTCAAACGTATTATCAATCAAATAACAGCCCGTTGTACCACCACCCTGCCTGTTTGGCGGTATGAATTAATCAAGGTGCGAGTACCGCTCGCAGGACGCGTGTTAACATAATTCCTAATGTTTTATTCACAACTACCCGACTTCGGCTGAAATGAAAAGTAAATAAAGAGCCCAGGATGCTGGTATGGGATAGTTTCTCCTTTTTCAGTTATCACTCCAGTTAATGTTATCTTATTTAAGAGATATTGTAATGTTCTTGTGACGGTCGTTACAAAGGTCCATTGATTAATCCTAATAAAGTTGAAATATTTCTTATAGCGATCATGGTGACTAGTGAACAAAATAAAATGGAATTTGACTTGAAGCTTAGAAGTTAATAAACCACGTTTTCCATCGATAAATTCTTGCGACGTTAACAATATTACTTTAATGTGATAATTATGTCTAATGAACACAAAGTGATCTTCATTATTTTTATTTCTATTAACCTGCGTAAAACTGGGATTTTTTTACGCAATTAGTTACCAATATTGACACTATTATTAATAATTTTAACTACACTATTCAAGTATTCATAATATGTCTATGGTTAACAATACAATATTCTAAAATGAAATGATAATACCAAACCCAGTAATTAATAACACCATACTAACGCAACATCATAAAAGAGATTCGCGGCGGATTTTCATAAACTTGACCCAGATTGAAGTCTAGTTGAGTTTAGCTCAATCGATTGAGAGTCCAACTAACTGAATACTAAAATTATCGTATTCAACAAAGATCTAATTAATATCGCTTTTATAATATAATCTATAGTAACCGGCTGACTTGGCAATTTTTATACAAACGCTTACTTTTAATTTCTCTGCTCACCGCTTTGTTAATTGAGATTAAAAAGAAGAAAAAGATTACGTTTATAAAGTAATAAGTATGTATGAACTGATTTCAATAAATTAACTAGGTAGTATTGTTTTTTCTACTAAATTGTTGTATTATGAATTGAAGAGCTAGAGTGTTAATCTTACATTGATATTATAAGAATTACTATTCCATTTCATATAAGTGACGAATATCTACTTAATCCACTTATCCCATCTTGATAATGTCTTGAAACTGGACTGAAACTTTCGTATAGATTCTTCCGACTCGGTTGAAATTTCACAACTTTCTATATATTATTACCAATCAATCACGTTATGGAACTATAACTTTCTTACGTAAGAAAGTAGTTCCATAACGTAATAATGTAAACATAATAACGTAAGGTTATAATATATAGAAAGTTGTGAAATTTCAATCGAGTCGGAAGAATCTATACGAAAGTTTCAGTACATTAATTAGTATTTCAATACTAATGACAACTTGAACATTGAAAAAACAAAATATTACTCAGATACACGAGTCAATTAACAAAGAGCCAAACTAAATCAAAACTTGGTCACTTCGTCACGTAATTACTGACACGGCTCAAAGAAAATTGGGAATCTTCGGCCATTTAATTCAAAATCTAATTCAGTGATTCGATAATGAAAGCCGTAAGCCAATTAGTTAGGCGAATTAATCTGTTTCCCAGAAAGTAATTTGTCCGATTTGTTTAACATTGTAAGATCTTTGACTTTGGAAATATGCTATTAGGATTTGATTGCGTTATTCGAATTTAAACACATGTAGTTCGCTCCGGCTTCACCCAAGGTATCGTATATACATATACGTATATAAAAACGACGTATAATATATTGCCTTCAGGGATCACGTAAAAATAAAACAGTGAAATATTTTTTTAAATCTGTCTAATAGTTTCTAAGATTATCGAGTTCAAACAAACAAACAGACTCTTCAGCATAATATAATTAATATATAATTAAATAAAACAATATTGCAAAGTATAGATACATTTAATGTATAATATAGTTCATTGTTGTGGATAACCTTCGTGGTTAAAAATTTTAGGTCCTTGTATTACCCTAAATGTTGGAACGCTTGTAATTAATACAGGCTAGGTAGGTATATCAAAACCAGGCTTTTCTATTAGGATCACTAAAACACAGAGAACCTTTTGAATCCGGGTTAATACCAACGTACATAATATAATCCTACTAATACTATAAATACGAAAGTATGTGAGTATGTATGCTTGTTACTCTTTCACGAAAAAACGTGCACAGATTTTGATGAATCTTAACAGTAATAGAGATTATACAGGGTGTCCCACAGACTGTTAGTATACTAAGCTCAAAGGAGGTTATAGTTTTGCATACGCTAAGTTCGTAAAAAATACTTATAAAATTCCAGACGCATTTTTTTTTCATATAGATGAATTCTTAAAACTATGTGAACACCCCTAACAAGCAATCCGCCCAACTTTGCCACCAGCACGTGAGCTATATCGTTTAATATTATGTTTTCATAAACAAAATGCTAACATTAGAGAAGCGGTATATGCCGGCTGCGCGAAGCTAGAGAAGAAAACATGGATTTTCAGGAAAAATTTATCAAAAAAAATTTGACGTAATTTTGTTGTTTAAGTATTTTTTACGTGATCAGTGTATGCAAAACTACAAGTCCCTTCGCGCTTAGTATACCAATAGTGAGACACCCTGTATATCAGAATAACCAGCTCCAACCAGCGACCACGTGAAATCTGCTGTAGGAATTCGCGTATCTGACTGCGCCAGACAGTCTAGTAACAGGAAGAGATGGCGGGAGATCGTGCGGAAAGCTGTGTCCGCCTCTACCGCCGATGTGGACGTCTCAACGTGACCACGACCGCTCTGCCAAGAGTGAATCGATAAAGAAGAAGATCAGAATATCAATTAACAAGTGAGATATAGAAATACTTGATTTTGCCTGCGGCTTCGTCCGCGCCGCAGAGCTAGACCACAGATAAAATAATACTATAACTATAATATAAATTCAAATTATACCCGTAATTTTTTTGCGTGTAATTGTTAAAGAAATGAAGCATTTAAAACACTTTCTAGAAATTAATTCCAAGATAATGTTACCATTAAGCTTTAAGCTCTTCAAGGAGCCTACTAATGTAGTACTTAGTAGAGTCTACGCATGACCCCAGAGATAACCTAGACAGACAAACGTACGCTTATTAAACTTATCTTCCTTGAGTTATTAAATTAAACTTGTGGGTACGTGCTTTTAATTATGAAGTTTTTGAATTAAGACATTTTAAGAGAAGCATAATTTTTTTTTATACAAATAATTTAACCACTAAATCGTCAATTTAAATTGGATCAAGCGGCATGAACTAGCTTTCAGATAAAAAGAGAATCATCAGAATCGGTTTACCCAGATGAAAGTTCTGAGGTAGGTAACAAACGCAAAATATTCGAATTGAGAGCATCCTCCTTTTTTGAATTCGGTTGAATACCGTATGCTATAGGTATTTGGTCGGTTGAATTCATGTGAAGGAATAAAGATATTCCTGTAGGACTAAAAAACTAGTCTTTGGCTATATCCAGAAAAATCTTTTCTGTTATTGGAAAATTGATATCGAACGTTCGAAAACTTCACTTTGACGACGTGGTTTTGTTTTGTTATATTTCTATTCCATCCCGCTCCGATATCAGGCTTTTTTATTCTTTTTAAATATCTATACTTTTGGATAGGTACCTAAATAGAAAAATCTAACTGTTTCTTCTTCAAAAACATTCTGAATTTCTAAAAAAACGAATAAGTTTGTTATATATATATAATACATTGGTTATTTACTAAAAAGCTTCGTTTATTAAAAATTTTCTGTATTAGAAAATAATGATCAATGCAACATAACATGATAGATAAACAAATGTAAAAAAATATTTATGTACAACCGGTTGTCTGGAAGAAATCACTTTTTAGCGATAAGGCTACCGTTTGTTACAATGTATGCTAGGTGTCTCAATTTGTAATTTATTCAGAGCAATAAAGCATAAATAAATAAATATGTGTTATTATTGTACAGTATATATTCCAACAAATCAAATACCACACAAACAAAGTAATTTAATTTGAAACTTATCCAAACTTAATAAAGTACATTTCGGGAAAACTCCAACACATTAAAACATTTTTCTGTTCACAATCTTTGAAACACAAAACTTCAAAACAAAGTTATCAATCATTCCATTATGACTTATAGCAAGCTTATAGCAAACATTATACATTCGCATTTACATATAATATGTATACAGTATTTATGTTACTGTAAAAGTTTGAACTTCTGTAAATGTAAGATTTTCGAGAAATACCTAATATTTACCAACTCTGAAGATAAAAGTCCGAACCTTTCTATGATCATGTTTCATTTCGATCTATAAACACGTTGACATAAACAGAACAGTTTAATAAAATCACTACATAGAATAAACAAAGTCGCCTTCTCTGTCCCTATATGACCTATATCCCATGTATGCTTAAGTCTTTAAAACTACGCAACGATTTTGATGCGGTTCTTTTTTTAAAGGTATATATAATTTCTTAAGTTATGTATATAATTTCTTATGTTTTAGACGAAGACGAGCGAAGAAGATCATCATTTAATTCCCAAAATCAACATTTACTACTAAATTCTAATCGATAGAGTCGTCCCTTTATTAAAAACCATTTACAAACTCAAGATTTATACAAATCTTGAATAACTGGTAAAACGTAAGATTGACCAATAAACTAGCTTTTACAGTAACATATACATAACTTTTTGGAACCCCGACGTTTGTACGTCTAATGAAGAAGTGAAACTTTGGAACACGAAACCGTAGTTAGGCATTATGTAGAAAGTTTGGTACACTATTTGTATAAACTAGCTTTTATCCGCTACTTCGTCCGTGGTAACAGAACTTTATTGATTCCGGCAGTTTGAGGGAATGTTTGTGTATTTCCATAAAATGATTTATGAATGTTAATTTCATTTTGTAAATCGGTCATAAATTTTGTTAGTCTATGCTTGGATACATTCGTGGGGTAATTCACTAGTTGAGGTAATTAAAAGTAATAAATATGAAGTAAATCTCTTTTTTTTTCAGGACGGGCTTCAGTATTAACTTTCTTCACTCTATCTATTGTATATTCTGCTTTTTTTCGGATTCTCAACTTAATTTGGCGACGTTATCGAAGTTGATTATAGTAATCATAGATTATATTTTATAGAAATGAAAATATCAAAGAAAATCAATCCAGGAAAAACAAGCAAATTATATAGAGCTAAACGGTTAATTAGAAAGAAAATACATATTATCGGTGCTTTGTTTTACCTTGACGTAAGTTGAGAGCTTCTTGTTATAAGGAGGCAATTTTCTTCGCTTCGCTCCGGTTCGCGTTCGCTAAAAGAATTTAAGAGGAGGCTCCCTTTCTCATTTCTGGCACTGAGAGACCGGTTACGGTACTAGACGCTAATACAGCCGTAATAAAGTTGAATATCGCGTGCGCTCTTTGATCGCGTTCGAGCTCGAAAAGTAAGTCTCAATTCTTATTTCGTTTATAACTAAATTAATAATTGATCTAGAGAAAAAATATCTTGGTCTTCAATAGTAAACTCTATTTTCTTACTGTTAACATTTATTTTAGACATAAAGTCCAAGTAAATCTTAAAAAAAATGTAATAATCCTTAAAAAAGGCATCATTTTTGAATAAAAATTGAATCGAGCGAAAATGTTACAATTATGTTTCTGTCTTGTACATCGAAAGAAAAAGACCCAATAAATCATATACTAAATTTCCATTTTGATTGTATGTGTGACTGTTTCAGAATATTGATGCAAATTCACATAAAATTTAGGGAGCTTGCCCTTAATGCGCATTTAGGTAACGAAGCATAATAATATGGCTCATTATATGAATGTTAATAATAATTAGGTGTTAATAATTTCGTATAAATGGCATTGGTGATCTGCGCTTGTTTTAACTTTGCACCCATTGATTAATTAGTTAAAAAATATAATAAATATATCGTACAGAGCGATAAAGATAACAATATCAAATTGGAATATCTTTAAAAATTCACATTAACAATCAATATAATTAGGTAATATTATAAAAATTTGCAAAAAAATTTGTGTTTATATTTTAATAACCGTATTACAAAGTTGAAAATTTCATTGACAATAGTAAACGAAATCTCACAATTACCAAACATAACCATAAAAATAAACGTTAACACTCCATTCACTAAACGCCTAAACAATTAAAAAAGCTAGACGCACTCATCCGATTCTAAACCTTAGCAACCGTGTAATAAAATCGAATATCCGTTACACAAAATATAATCCGGCATGTTTATGTAACATAGAATTTTCGGCTGAATATCAGGTTTTCAGGAATGTAAATTGTGTGTACAGGTGCCTTTCTTCTCAGCCGTGTTATATCTACATCTAGTACATAGTAGGTAGGTACATATCATATCAACATCAGGCCGTCACCCGGATAAATATCTCAAGAGTGGAGCCTTACGTGCCTACATAGCTTTACTGCAGTAGGGTGACGTCCACAGGGACTATTTTAAAATTAGAATACGCATTCCGTATAATTTGTTTTTTTTTTCAGAAAAAAAGAAGTTTTTTTTCAGTATAGAATGTTCAGATGATTGTTTCCTATTTAATTACTGACAGGTTTGAAAACTCGTGTGGGATGTATTATAGATAATAATATGAGAATAAATATTTTGAAAATATTGCGGGAAACAAAACAATCACACTTTTATTATAGACTTCGGCTATAAAGTTCCCATGACAGATACGAATAATGAAAAATATTTGGTACGGAAAATAGTGCAATATAAAACTGACGAAAACATAATTTCCCGTGAATTCTCGTGCAAAACACCAGAATATTGCCTGACATTTAGTATAAAAGTGATAAAAACAATTCATCATTCCACAATTGTGTCAGGCTCTAAAAACATCGCGTAAACGGTACCTATTGCAGGAAGAGGATAACCGCGGCTTAACAATGTACGCATACGGCAGTGTTCAGTGCGCATGCCCGCGTTTCACTCATTCCGGACTATTTGTTTTGTCGTTACACTATCAAAAAGCTTTGGATTGCTCGCAAAGTAGCATCTTCTTTCCATATTTATCGTGTGTACGAACGCACCTCGACCCTTGCGTTGGGTAAAAAAAAAACTCGACGCAGGCACGCGGTTGGTCGGAATCAATCAGTGATCTGTCAAGTGTTCGCGCCAATTGTTGACATTTAGCCGCGTCTCGAAGTTCTATTCGGTGTTTGAATTTGGAATAACGTTCTCGCTTTGGAGGGAAATGTAAAAGGATAATACCATTGGGCGTAGATTTACAGGCGAGTTATCTGCAATACGGCAGAGCGACCGCAGAATCATTCGCGCGACAAATCTTAGTAGCGGAGGGTTCACGTACCTACGTAGGTGTATATAAAGAAATATAGTGAACTGTGGGAACTGGGTCTGAACTCTACGTGTGAACTTTTAATTACTGCGTGTGTGTCCGGCAAGATGAATATAACAACTACAGACGGTATGTACTATGTATGCAATATTTTATTATGTTTCCATTGATCAATACATAATGCAGATTGTGTGGAAACGATGTCGAAGCTCAAGTACTAGGAATCGATATTTTATCTCGCACGATAAAGTTTTTAATTACCGACTCTATTTATTAGCTAATAGAGCTCATTTTTAAAGGGTGTAAGCGTTTTAGGTTACATGTTACATCTATTTTTACTGATTTAAAAATAATATGAGGGGTTTTTCTCGAAAATACAAAATGTAATAATTTGTGTAACGCTCATATTTATTCTTTAAATTATGATATTTTCGTTAATTTTTGGATAATTAATTATTGAAGAACTCTAATACTCTAAATCAATTATAACGAGTTTAAATTTTTATTGTATTATTAAACGAAGTATCCTAAACATTGTAAATTAAACTATTTTATAAAAAAATAGTAAAATATATCGAAAAGATAACAGATAGGTATTTCTGGTACTTTCTCCCTAGTGCCCTCTTGGTCTCAATAACTATATTATTTAACGAAATTGTTTCAGGCAGTCTTATATTACTGAAGTGAGGTCAATAAATGTCAACAAATTTTCGGGACGCGTCACTTAAAATTTATTTGTTTTGCTTATAAGTGACGCAGTAAACGATGACCTTAAGAACTAAGATCTTCAATCACTTAAACTCAAACTCAAGCATTTATTTATTCAATTACACTTCAACTAGAAGCACTTTTGAATTGTCATAACATAGTTTTACTAATTACCACCGATTCGGAAATCAGTCTCTACGGAGAAAAACCTTAGATCTTGGTAGGTACTTACCTATATAAATTTTCGTACATAACTATAGGAATACAAAAATTGGTAAAGTAAAAGCTTAAATTTTTAAAGATCTAAACCGCCTTCAAATTGTTAGACTGAAACAAAATTAAAAGCTTTTTCAGCATTCAAATAAAAAAGAATTATCAAAAACGGTTCACCCAGTCGAAAGTAGGTAACAAATCCAGAGAAAAATCAGATATTTCCTCAGAAAACTGCCGCTTGCAGGGAAGGAATAACTTTGGGATATAAAAAACATACCAATTTGCCTTCAGTACCTCGAAATATTCACAAATAAAGAATACGCCATTACCCTGTCTCTCATGGGAAAGGGTTGAGAAATACGGCAACACAGGAAAACATAGACAACGCATCAGACAACGGCGTTTATTACTTATTTATCTGTGTATTGTTTATATGTTGTAAAAGTACCCTCCAAATTTATAAAATTTTCTACAATAAAATATATGTTCTTAGAATTTGATATTAACCATATTAACATTGAATTTGTTATTATTAAATACCTCATAATTTTGAACCTTAAGTTCTTCCAATAAATTCTTATTCTTAGAGTATTGAAGAATAATGTAACTAATAGAAAGGTATAAGAAACTACGAAAATACTTCAGCACTTAGTGTGCCTTCCGCCCTTTGCAGGAGCCCTACTTTCCACCTTCTATATATTTTTCATGAACCCATTATCACACAATTCTTTTACTACATAGTAATACATACATAAGATCCAAAATAGGTTAAAAGCTACATATTTTTCTATTTTGAAACCTTTCCGTACAAGAAAATATAATTATTCACCCACCAATCACCGAAAGGGCTTTGTTTATAAACTAAATGGCCGCATCTAATTATACTAAAACATCTGGAAATTTCAATTAAATTAAAACACCAGTCGGATTATAAAGACGAAATTGAATGCATTGCGTATTTCGTTCGCCGCATTTCATCTGCAGAGCGTACGGAATCGGCAATGTACTTCGCAAAATTAAATCGTCGCTGCTAACGTTATTATGTAAAAGCTGTAGTAATTAGATTGTTTCGACTGGGTAATCGAGTTACCTGTGCGTTGATAATATAGCAATTATTTAGCTTTGTTCTTCCTTTTTCCCGGTTGATTTTATTTGCATTTGGTAGTGTTGTGGTAATCTTGGTTTGTATGCAAGGGATTAATGCTATTTATTTAAGTATTAGGACGTGGCTAGTGTTAAGTCATTTTGTTATATTTTTGTAATAGTTGTATCTGTTTATCAATCTGTACTAAGCTGAGAAGCTGCAGAGCTGAGTTTATTTGTCGCGATAATGTCAGAATCCACGGGTCCGATTTGAAAGAATATTTCACTGTGAAATAGTACAATTATCGAGGAAGGCTTTTTAGGCTATATATCATCACACTAGGACTAAGTACTTTATGATAGGTACTATCCGCAACGCAAAATACTTGACCTTAATTAATTAATGTGGCTCAATATTCAAATATTTGTTAAGTAAACAATAAAGCCAATTCTCAATTAACAATAAGCATTTAAAATATAGAGTAAATAGGTAGAAATAAATATTTTCATTTTCATTTTTTTCTCTTTATTATTTCAGCAACAAAACGATAAAAGAAAACCTGAAATTAGCAATTTTCAGCTCGTTTTATCCCTTCAGAACACAGGTCCAGGAATGATAGTGACACTTTCAAAGGAAGCAATATCAGAATATAGTCTGCACGTAATCAAAAGGAGCCTCCGATGCGGTTTCCCTAAGATTTGATAGCCGTGGTCCCTTCGAAGGTTCTGGAACATGAAATGGTCGTAAAATAGAATTGGATTAACAAAGACGTGGGTGTTTTTTGGTTACGTTACGTGTGGTTGATGGGTATTGTTTAGCATATGCAATAACGATATATATTTAATAGGCAGAGAATAAGGTATGCGTGAAGATAATTACCAATGTTAGAGGATCCTAAGCAGGTCATTCATGTGTCGTATGAATTTGTTTTCTTTACAGATAGCTCAAAAGCTTCAAAATCATAAGAATTAAATCTTTGATGAAGTAAAAGAGCCTATTTTTTATTTTTTACTGGAAATGAACAGGATCGTATCAGTGCTGAAAAAATGATACGAAGGTGATCATTTTATATTTTATTCTAGTCAAAAAATTGAGGTGTGATAAAAAATGTAGAAAAATTAAGGATTAAGAATTATTAACTCAAATTCTAGATCCACACATAAGATAATTGATCAACTCCTTTTATAATTTACTAACCTAACAAAATGACATTATAATTACCCATTATCATTCGCATTCGATCAAATTTCACTCGACACAAATTCACCAAGTTAAAAAGGCTTTGCACGAAGCAATTAATTATTCTACGATTAAAATACAATACCAAACATTCAATGTAAAAAACGACGTCGCTAAGCAAGAATTACCGTCATTTTTCAAGTGCCCCAACTCTGGTTATGACGTAACGTAAACAAGGGGCTAAGAATCAAATATTGATACTCACGAAATAGGTCAGCTATTCTTCCACCTCATACTGTTTGAGCCGTTTCCTTTCTTCAAGTACCCTCCATAATCACTTTATTTTATTCACAATTATTTTAAGTATACAGGTAAGACATTACATGTAAAATTAAGCTTATCCCATAAACATACAAATATTTGCGTACTGATTTTGGATATTGTATGATGTGTATTTGATTTTTAATTTCGACTATTCTCAGCGATGAGTTTAATTATGAAAACTACTTCTAATATTATTTATCAAAGAATGTCATAGTATTTACTGCTTAATTTGTCCAAGCGACGTGTAAAGTTTCTGTCTAATAACTATAGAAATAATACTTCTGCTAAAATTATAAACCTCTGTTTATCTTATTTTACATTTAGCTTAAAAATTGCTATAAAGATATAGCGATGGTTTATATTGTTTAAATCTAGTATTTTAGTATTATATTATCTTTGGTTTAAATTTACAATCATCAATGCTAACTTCAGAAAATACATTTAATGCTAAACCGTTGTTCTCAAGGAGGTACAAAGCACCTCAATCTTTCTGGATTAATATACATGTTTCTTTTGGGCATAAAGTAAAAAACAAAAGTCTTCAAAGCTTTAGGGATAAACAATCCGACTCCTTAACATTATATATTTACCCACTCATTGATGGGTACGCATACAATATTCAAGACAATAAATCCCCACGTTATATAATATTTAAGCTGACAACTTTGCAATTAGGAAGACGTAACAGGGCCCTTCGCAAACCACTCAAGTACCTTGAAACTTATCTAGTTTCGACAGCTGAAGGAAATATTTTGCACGAAAATAACGCGCAAACATTGACATACCTGCGCCATTTTTATTGGAGATGTAAAAGTAATTTTTGTATTATTGTACATACTAAATTATCTGATGAATTTTGTTCGAAGTATTTCATTGTATTATTGCTGATAATACTGTGTTTTTTTAAACCAAAATAGCAATAAATATTCAAATCTGGAGACTAACGAATGCTATATTCAAATGCATATTAAAAAATAGGTACATATCCAATTACGAAATTTTGAATTAAAATAGCAGTAGTAGATTACGTAGGAAGTTAGAATAGACATCGGTTTAATGTGAGATCAATGTGGCACCAATAACATGTTCATTACCAATAATACATAAATAAATGTCCATCGTGTATATGGCCAGTAACCTAAATCTCCATACATGTTAAATATTGTAAAAAAGTAGTATAAATTAGGTTCATTAGTTTTTACTCCACACAGTAGGGTGAACATTCAATGGTCCTTCGAACCGGATTTATATGAGCTAGCAAATTTACTAATAATTAACCCATATAATATGTTCCCACGGATTTCCTGTGAGGGTTCGGGCCATAATCCACCACGATGGCCAAATGCAGGTTGGCACATGTCGTCGAACTTTTGATACTTTGACAGGTCGGTTTCCTCACGATGTTTGCCTTCAGAGTTTCGTTTACTAATTGGAATAATGAATTTCAATTCCATCTTAACAACTTATATCGTATTACAGTATGAGTGACTGGTATTTTGAGAGATAGCTTTTTGAACAAAAGCTTCGTAACACGTAGAATGTGACACTCTGTGATAATATACCTTAATTACGTTAGTACTTAAGGAAACTTCAAAATCTGATTAGCGGTTCCGAAGTTATGAATGTATTTACCTAAGCCTTTATTAAGCGTAAGTTATAAGAAACAAGCAGTAAATTAATATAGTCCAGTATTTTTTGCTAATATTTGAATCTGTACTATCTAATATTATAGTGATATTTTTACACATTCAAACTCTATTATGTAAAAATATAATTGTTTCTATCACTTCTACATATTATATATCGCCTATTGTGCAATTTATTTGTATTTTATTTTATGTTAATTCTTTCCTTTGGTGCGTGCAATAAAGCTTTCATTCATTCATTCAACATAATATCAAATAACACGTAGGAATTATAGAAATTATTTTAAAAAGTTAAAATATGAATGTTTTTACTATCATCAATGCACTGTTTCCCCAGACGATCGTTATGATTCTCTTTTTGTTAAATTGTTCCCAATGGAGTTATGTTTGAATTCGATATTTCTACCAACTAAATGTATGTGTGTATGTAATGTAAAGCAATTATCTTTATTGAAATATGACGAAGGAAATGATTTGACTTCACGTTTTTCTATAACTTATTCCCCTGACTGTAAAATGAACTAAACGTGCGTAATTTACATATTAAAAAATAATGCATTCATTTTATAAAAGTATCATTATAATTGATAATTTATGGTCCCATTGATATAAGCAATCAAAATATGATGATGATTGATGAAGAGACTTGTAGTTCCACTCGTTTAGACTCCAGAAATTAGACAATGCAGTCTTAGTTATGAATGATGATCGATCAATCGTGTAAAGAGTTTTAAATAATTTGCAATAAAATAATATCTACAAACTGAGATGTTACCTATCCTATCTTTCAAGTTAGATCAAACTACACACGGGCCGCGAATCAAATTTAAAATCGGTTCAGTAGTTTAGGAGTACATCGCGGACAAATAACGTGACACGTAATTTTCAAATATAAAGATATTGCATACAGCAGGTAAATATTTACGATAGAAGAAAATTTAATTATCATATTCATCAATATTTTTTTTAAATCCACACATTTTTCATTCAAGATTAATAAACAATAATGTAAAATTAAAAGACAAGAACATTAAATGAAAACGCAATAAATATTAAAGTCTTATGAGCATTGAATTACAAAAACTCAGTTCAACTAAAATAAATCGTCATAATTTAACTTTACGCATCTTCTTTGCAAAAGTTTTATACGATAAACGATTTGTAATGATCTTGAAGTTAAGTAAAAATATTACTGGATAAAATTCATAAAATGACGGGGATTAGAAGCTGTTTTATTGTCACAGTTACACATTTAGAAATGAGAAAATTTTATTTAAGATTCAGTTGCACTTTTCTATACGATTAATTTCCTATTTAATATTGTGTTGATTCCATTAAGATTCGAAATGGACCTCATAACAAAATATACACATGATAAAGTCGTTTATGATGTGGGCTAAAAATGTAATTACCTAATCCTAATATGAATATTATAGAAATAATAATTGCACTAGTGCTCATTGGTTTTGGTACCAAAATATACATTTCTGAAAACTATGACAAAGTATACTCTGTTAAAGTTCTCCATTGCAATGCTATAACCAAATTGATATACTATAGCTACAATTATGTGCTATAATAAACTTTCTTAATGAATCTACATTAATTTGGTTGGTTGATTGTTTGTTTATGCAAATGATTGACGTCACTGGTAAACAGCGCGAGCGTCACACAAGCTACTTGTCGAGAAAAGGAATACAAGGTGTGTGAAGTTACGTCTCCCATAGTGGGGTAAGGGGCAGATGCATTATTTTATTTATTTATCATAGAATTCGGATATCGCAGATCCATTTAGTAAAAAAAACATAAGTAATAATGTTAGTAATTACATCTAAAAGTAAAACTAAGTCCACCATAGGACACATATTATGCATACATCTGTTTCACTGATCGATTTTCTTTAGGGACAAGTAGGAGCTTTCCTTGTCCTGCCAGACCGAGAGATTTTTTTTCTTTATCTCCACCGGGAATCGAACCCAGGACCGGTTCTACGCTCACGCATCAACCACTGTACTAAGGGAGTGGTCAAAATACAAGGGGAATACAGTTTTAAAAGGGTTTACGAATACAGTAAAGCTTAAAATAAACATAAAGGTAAATAGGGTAAATTACATAAAGGTTTTATTTTTGAAATCCCACTCTTACATACCTCTACAGCAATGTCTACAGCGAACAATCTTCCGTAGAATGTCGTAACTTTTGATTGCTCCTATCTCTTAGCTGAGTGTAGTTGATAGAATGTATTGTGGATGGTTATTCGTTTTGGAAGTATTTTTCTAAATTTCGCTTTGTACACACTTTTTAAATTGATATGTGAACGTGAAAATATATCTGTTTATGTCAGTTAAGTATATCACGTTATATTTAGTGGTAAACATTAGTCAATATAATAACTACAGGTGAGCTTTTAATGCGTCTTCCCTTGTTAGGTATAGGTAACTAGCTGTAACACATAGGTACATTTATTTAAAACTAGCTGTTTCTATGTCTACATATAAGTTCTCCTTCCTTTCTAAAACCGCACAAAAATCTATAATGCGTATAGTAAAAGACAAACAAACAAACAAAAATACTTTATTGTGCACCACAGAGAGAAGTACAAGTAAGGACACAATACAATAATTTATAAAAGAGCACAACAGGCGACAAGACGTTCAATATGAGATATGTAATATCACTTACATAATTTTAATATTCATTTATAACATGTATTTTTTTCATTTCTGGCAAGGCCCGAAATTGGTCGAAAAGGACACCAGTAAATAATAACAATATAATATATTTAACTAAATGTAACATCTTAAGTGCGTAAGTTATAAGTATATATTCATGCGCAATATTATAAACTAAGTCGAGTTTTTAAATCGTGGCAAAATATAAACCTTTTTATATGCAACACACATTGATTATACAATAAAGAAACTATTGACCTTTCCCTTTCACCTTTGGCTTTTAAAGTGCATTTCCTCGAATTATTGCGATTAAAAGTATAATATTTCTGTGAAAGCTATTTTAACATCATCAACCTAGCAAATAACAATTCGCACGAAACAATCAAGAGTTCCTAGTTATTTTATGTTTGGTATAGTGAAATTACATGGAAACCGTTAACGCAAAAAAACATCCTACTCATATTAAATGCGAAAGTTTTTGAGGATGGATGTTTGTCACTCTTTCACGCAAATACTAGTGAACCGATTACAATGAAATTTGGTATCTGAAGACCCAGAATAAGACATAGGCTACTTTGTCAGACATAGAACAGGAACTATGCGAGTTTTTCTTTGAAAACGCAGGCGAAGCCAGGGTGGTAATCTAGTTCTAGATAATTTTGCATGGAGTTTTGTTGATAAAAATATACCTTCCCTTATATAACTATT
This sequence comes from Colias nastes, assembly GCA_907164665.1. Classification (NCBI taxonomy): domain Eukaryota; kingdom Metazoa; phylum Arthropoda; class Insecta; order Lepidoptera; family Pieridae; genus Colias; species Colias nastes. Next base: position 90,566 of record CAJQZM010036157.1, read on the forward strand.
GTCTTAATATAGCGTGTCGTGATTTGTGTTGTATTTCTTAATGAACTATATGTTTAAAACTGAATGTGTTTGTATTATTCAAATTCAAAATTCAAAAATTCTTTATTTGGAACATATAAAATAAACTTAAATTACGATGACATCCGTAAAAGCAGAGCTGTGGCACGGATGCCAACGCCCACCTCCATACATGAAATAAGTTCCATCTTATAATAATTTTAACAATAATATTATTACTGTTTTTACGATTAAACTTGTAGATACATATTTTTGGTTAAATTAAATTTATATTCCTTCATTTTAAATTTGTATTTCCATCGTTATTTTTTTTTTCAGGATCTTTTCAAGCCATTTTTACAGTATCATGATACACATAAATTATTATTTTAACATTCCCGAACTAAATTACCAAAAACATTAACCAATTGTAAAACGGAGGGTATCTTACGACGCCGTGCGACAAATTTGAGCCATGTAGATCCCCATAGCTCGTTAGTATGCGTAGTGCAGCCGACGCGAGTAGACGTCCGACATCCACTCGATATTTCCCCGATATCCTGATTTATCACCGGGAGTAACATTAATCAAACTATCCTTGAAGAAATATTGTCGACGTTCACTTAATAGCGCCATAAGTTCCAATTTAAACGTTCATTTCTTTCGCATTTGCGGTTGATCAGGATGGGGTGATGCGTATTTTCTTTGGAAATAATAACGTTCACAAATATTTAAGAACATTTTCTGAATATACATGTTATGAGTGTTGTCTTTTTAATTCTTTAGTGATGATTTTAAAAGCATTACAGCTTGATCTTTCTCAATTAACATAATTATCATTGTAATGAATACTTTTTCAAACGTTCTTTATAAAGGTTTTCACTCATTTACTTCTTGACGAAATACCATAATAGTATAAGGCTATTATATTATTACATTATATTAACACTAGATTTCCGCCCGCGGCTTCGCCCGCGTTTTCAAAGGAAAACCCGCATAGTTCCCGTTCCCGTGGGATTTCCGGGATAAAACCTATCCTATGTGTTAATCCAAGTTACCCTCTATATGTGTGCTAAACTTCATTGTAATTTATTATTTTATGGCATTCAAATGCTTTTATAAATATAAATTTATAACTTCATTGTAATCCATTCAGTAGTTTTTACGTGAAAGAGTAACAAACATCCATACATCCATACTTACAAACTTTCGCCTTTATAATATAATATATTAGATATTAGATATTAGAATTATGATATTTATATGTACCTACTACATTAAGAAACAAAACACACCCACAAAATTAGACTAGTTGCGTGCTGTGGCCAGAACATAATCATATTAAATTCGGTCTCCACGCCTTGTAATCCTCTTAAACTATAAATCTACTGAGCTTATACCGCATATGATATCCAAATTAATAGGCAAACCCAGGAATTTGACTGGATAATCTGCTTTGAAAACAACTTTAACACGAATACATTGAAATAATTTATATAAAAACGTTATTTTGTTTTAGATTAAAGATACATATTTATTTAACGTTATGCTTACCTTGTTAACATAATAATATATGGAATTATTCAACACCAATTATTTCTCGTTCTGATTATCTACTAGAGGTATAACTCGCCCAAATATAATAAGTTATTTATAGTAATAATATGACGAACAAAACAATGTTATTTAGCTGTGGTGATAATGTTATCATATTCTGTCTGTTTTATTAACATGAAAGCAACTGATGAAGGTAAGTATGTTTTTACGAGGTTAAATAATAAAGTAGAATGGCATTTATATAATAATTATTATTACTGGACACTAATTCCTTGATTGCGTTGACATTAGCGTGTGCATGTAGGTATCTATATCCACTTACTAGCTGTGCCCCGCGGTTTTACCCCTATTGCTCCGCTCCTGTTGGTCTTAGCGTAATCATATATAGCCTATAGCCTTCCTCGATAAATGGGCTATCTAACACCGAAATAATTTTTCAAATCGGACAAGTAGCTCCTGAGATAAATGCGATAAAACAAACTCTTCAGCTTTATAATATTAAGTATAGACTAATGCGTTTTTTATCTTGAATCCTTATAAAGAGCCATCTTGAACAAGAAAACAGCTTCATGGAAGCGTGTTGAACCAATTTACCTCTAATTAGCGTACATTATACGGTTCTTGGAAGTATGTGATACCTTCATTAGTGTTTGTTCATCAAACAATGCTTTGCATTGAATATGCATACAGTTTAGATGTAAGCATAATAATATTATATTGGCTGAATATATCAATGAATATCTTATTGAAAATTGGTTGGATATAAGTTTGACTAGACGGCCTTTATTAGTATGTTGTTATACGATCTTTTTTTTTCAAACAAAGTATGGAAACTTTCTCTCTACACTCTATCTTAAAGCGTATGAATTTTAACCTTAAAAACCTACGTAGGTACTAAATTGTAAAACACAAAGAAACCAAAATGATTGCAATATTTTCTCTACATAAGTTTATTCAAAACACGAAAGCAACTACTTAACAAAACGCTATTGTAAAATCTTAAGTAGGGATCGAAAATAAGCTGAACATTATACAATTTTACATATCTAACATTTTCAAACCCTTTCCCCTACCATGATCTTGACATATTTCACTCGATCGAGAAAGATGTGCTTTGCATCTTAATCGAATTCACAATTGTATATTCTCAACTCGAAGCATATTTTCATTATTATTGCTTCTTTATTTTGCATTTTTCAATTTTTATTTGCAGGATGATGTAAAAAAATGTGTTATTTATTATCGACTTATCCGAATCTATTTAAGATTACAGAAAAAGTATTAACCTAAGAATTAAACACGCAAGGAACTTTAAGTAACCATCTACCAATGCTACCATTACATAAATTTTACAACCATAGATACATATTCTAAGCAGTTTAGAAAAGCAACATCATAATCAATACAATCAAATATTGTTTCGTTTTAGACACAATCATGGATAAAACATTGCTCTAGAACATTTAATTGAAATGAACTCATTGTGAATATTGAATTTAGAAAATACTCGATTTTTGAAAAACGACTCTTACTAACATACATATATTACTGAAACTTCAGACAAAATAAAACGCACACTCAACTCAAACGTATTTCGCTCGAGAACCCCTAGTAGTAGCTTCAGTTTCTCCTGCGCAGAACAGAAACTGTTATTTATTGAAAGTCATGAATACAAAGCAGAGTCGACTCGTACTTTTTACTTTCCGTTTTGTTTTATTGTTTGTTTGTTTACGCTTTGCAAGGGGAAAAGAATTTCTTTATTGAATACGAAAGTTACAAAGCCGCGAACATAATTTTGAGAAGAAAATGTACGTTTATGTATAAATTGATTGTTGCCTGTATTTTTACGTTGTTATTCTAATGTATTGGTTTATTATAAAATGGATGAATAGTAAGTTTCGGAATCTACAATATTTGACTATATATAAAAGTACGAGGTATTTTTTAAAAATAAATGAGTGTTTGTTCGTATTGCCTTACGGAATGGATAAATTCATGTTTTTGTTTGTTTTGCTATTGATTAGCTTGATGGTTGGTATTATTTTATTATAGCTATATAAAGTAGCTTTTTCGATAGCTTTTCCTTATATATGTTGAATGTACTAAACGGTAATAATTTTTTCTAGCTTTTTCTCCTCACTGAAATCTTCAAAAACGTTAATTTTTTACATTTTCCCTCCGAAAAGGCTTTAGTTTCTTATAATTTTCGTTACGATGGAGAGAATTGGCAACTGCAAACTGGCTCCACATCTCACGGCTCTAACTGATTTATCTCCTTTCTTATTGCCTCCAATATACGCAATCTAGTTATTTCAGAACATCGCTATATATTTGATGGTGATGTTACCGTTTCTAAAATCGGATATTTTATGATAGATTGATTTTAGTATTGATCAAGAATCTACAACCGTTATCTATAAAGTATAATATTAAATTAAAATAATTATTCTTTACTATTTTAATGTTAATCAACATACTTTTTAAAAGTATTAATGAAGTCCTACTAGTACGTTTGTGAACATAGATGGATGGATGTTTGTTACTCTATTACGTAAAAACCAATATACCGAATACTCGGAAGCATTAAATAAAAACTTACTTTTAGTGCTTTTAATCGTAGTTTAATTCGCACAACCGCGCGGTTTCAATTAAAAATCAAATAAATCCCCTCTAAAGATGTTAAAATCTTCATTAAACAGATTATTATCATCGTAATTCACTAAATAACATTTTCCAATATTTTATTCAGATCCGGACCTTGACCCTTGCTGAGTTACTGATAAATTATGTAAAGCGATGAACGTTCGGAAGCAAAAATTGTAATAGATTTTCACTCAAATGTTTTATGCCGAAATTCGTAAATTTTAAGTACATTTTAGCGAAAACAAAATGTTCGTTAAATTATTTTACGAATTAAAAGGTTAATAACGAAGGAATAACGATGCGACAATGTTTAGATTATCTTTAATAGATTACACTGAAATGAAGAAATTACTAGGTATTTTATGTACCTATTTGTGTGTATAAGGGATTTCCAGTTCCCTTTTTCAAGAAATCATAATAGCAGATATATGTTTTATACATACCACTTTTATTTTAATTCTGTGTAATTTTTATGCTTAGCCATTTTGACGTCAGAGCGGAACGTAGTTATATTATCTGTGGCGAAACACACTACATACATCCACACATGGCATTTGCATGGCACTTGCATGGCATTTGCGTGGCATTCGCATGGCATTCGCATGACATTAAGTGTGCTAGGGGTTTCATCCAATGAAGTGAACAATATAAGAGAGTAACAATACAGTTAACACTTTTATCAACCAGATCCACTTCATTTTTAGTGCGATTATAGGGAGATATTATTTCCGGTTTCAATTTATCTCCAGTGAAGGCATCTACTGCTGCTTTGCTACATGGTCTTCTTTACTATCTGAACTTGACTAGTCGCCACCAAGATCATCACGACAATGGTCTTCGGCCAACCAAGCCTCGTTCAGTCTCTTTCGTCTATTGTCCATAATTATCTAAATAACTTTGTCTTTACCTGCAAATATAAATAAATACATTATCAAATTAATAATTTATAAGTCTGTACTATTATTTTTAAAATCATAATAATTTGTAAAAATAAATGAAACAGTCACAACAAAAAACTTACGTAGTTGGTCGCGTGGCATACGTACGTAGACCGCGAAGTTTGCGGAGCTCCTGTTGCACAACCACGCGCACCCGACTCTCCGCGCTGCACTGAGTGCATGCGGCAATCATTCAACTTAGAGTACACGAAGGATTAGAGAAAGAAAGAAGCTATTAGATTTTTAGAAATTTGCAATTTTGTACCACTGGATTACACGTGTAGACCACGCGAGTACTGTAGGGTAAATAACAATATTATAACCGTTTGAATCGAGATTTTCCCACTATATTCGAGGAGCTTCGATAAAATGGGACTTAACAAGATCAAACGAACTGAGGCACTTCCATCGAACGGTCACCGTGAATTTGAAGATTCTTTGTGTATTTTATATCATCTCTATGTGAGATAATGTTATTTACTTGGCTACGATTTCGTAGAACGCTTTGGCGCATTTTTCACAATTTCGAAGATTTGGACTCCATAATATAAGTAGCTCATAATATATATCAACAATATGCGTTCTTTTTTACAAAAAATTACAATTAAAAAAACTTAATAGGTGCTTAAAGGAAAAACTATATCGACTTAATGTAACGCTGAAAAGTGTGTTCGCTTGAACGCGCTAATCTCAGGAAATACTTGGCCGATTTGAAAATCTCTTTCCGTGTTAGATAGCCCATATTTTATCGAATAAGGCTATTAGCTATATATGTATCATTAAACTAATGCAAATGAGCAATGCGTGTAAAACCGGGCACAGGTAGCGTTGTCAAAAAACTAAAAAGATGCAATAAATATAACGTCATTGCAAATCCACATTTTATAATCCTACATAATTAGTTAGTTCTGCCATTTCTGTAAAGATAAAGTATTTAACAGTTTTTCTCGACACAACTTAAATAATACTTAGCTAGATAATTTGCTTTAAAATATCTCCTTTCTGCCTTATTATTTTCCGAGCGTACTTTTTCCAAGATTTATCTCGAGTTTAGTTAAAGGATATAGAAGAAATTTTCTTTGCTTAGTTTCAACCCTTTGTCTTATTTGTTTGAAATTATCTGCTTTATTTATTATCCATTTACTGCAGTCTGAAACACTATGTTTTCTTTTGATGCTGTGGATTTTACTGACACTACTTTTACTATGAAAAATGGAATTGGATGTGTTTTTATGAATTTAAAGTTGCACTTAAATAAGTATCTATTGAACACCGTTCACAAGATAATATCTAATGTACGTTTTCAAGCAATAAATGAATGAATTTCAATTTGAAAAATTAAGATATTTATTGAGCCAGAATTCGACCTGACTTTTTTTAAACTTCAAACCTAATACTTTAACAATTATAATATTATGTTTTATATATTGTGTAATTTAAAAACATCTACTGACTTGTTGGATTGTGGTCTAATATAAAATCATTTAGGTATTGTACATAGGTATAATACGATTTAGGTACATTACATTTGACCTAAATCCAACCCGGGAACCAGGGCTAGTTTTCTATAACCATCCCTAAATTATGATAACCTAATAAGTCGTTGTCTCTGCAGTAGCCTTAAAGCCTAACTCCCAAAGCTACGGACAAGTTAGGAATTGGATGGGTAATTAAGACAGGAATACTGTAATAATGAAGATCGGCGTAGCGATTTATATCTGAAGAAATAGTAACTTTTATTATTGCGCATATTTTGCTAGTACATAATATTATGTGCTATGTATTTAGTAATTTGTGGTATCGTTATTCTTTCTAGTGTTAGTAAAACACAGATTACTAAATAGTTCCTAAGTTAGTAAGACTACATGTATTTATTTCTTGTTTTAATAATAATATACCATTTTCGATTGATAAAATTATGTACATTATTTAGGTTTATAACTTGACAAAATCGGATGTAATTTTGCCTATTTGTTCAATTTAAAGATCATTTTGTAAATTAATTCGAAACAGGCAAGAGTTTTGGAAAGCAAATAAATAAAATATGACTTATATTTTAATTTTTTCATTATCACTATTGAAACCTTGACCAAATATCAAGCCTTATTACAAAAAAAAACGTATTTATACATCCCTTTGAAACTCATTAAACTTAAAAAGCGAATCGAGTTAAAATTTGGAAGAGCCTTTTAAAGACTTCCTACGTGACTAGAGATAAGGGCGTCTACAAACGTTTGTAGAATAAATAACGAACGTGGTTATTTTATAAAAGAATACAGAGCTGGATCGATTTTATTATATTATGTAAGCTGCTGTACATTATTCTTTTATTATTTATCTCTTAAAGCTCTCTCGCTTCATTTTTTAACAAACATCCCTAACTTTACAAAACTATGATTGCAAACACCTCTTCACTGACGAGAGATGTGAAATCATTGTACATATTGTAAAGAATACGATTTTTTCACCAGTTAAATATGACGTGACGGTGTAATATAAAGGTAATCTCTCGCTATTTTTCAGATAAGTATAGATTGAATAATAGCGTAACTAATACATGTATTTTTTATCTTATGAAATGAAAAGCACGATATAAACGACGTAAAATACAAAGTTCCAATTAAATTTGCCCTTTAGCCAAATAACAAAAACAAACATAATATAGCTATCGTTACCAGGAGAGCAGAAAGTTAAAGAGCCAAGATAAATGATGTTCGTACGTATCGCTATCAGTGAATGAATCTCCAGAACTTGCCCGATACTCGTAAATCTAAAACTTGTTCCAATCGCACAGTACCGTAACAGAAGTTTACAGGTAACTTACGTACTTACATTTTTATATCTTCCAAGTTAACCCGCTTCATAGTGTTACCCTTTTTCCTTAACTGGTTGTAAAAGAGAATATTTGGTGCACTTTTATAGGTGTGTATGGGTCGCAGCTCATATAGTGTTACATCTGTTACTTGTCACATCTGGATAAAATATAAAAATCACTGTTAGACCCGGAATAAGGTATGCATTTGTTATAATTAAGCAGGAATTCTTAATAAATATAAAACAATCAAAGCAAAGAGAATATTAAATAATTATTTATTTTCACAAGACTCATTACTGTATTTAAAAGAAAACTGTACCAAATTCAAGATATATAAGATCGTTTCAAACACGTCTCGAAAAATAAAACTTTTAAATACTATTCAAACGAAATAACTGAATCAAATAATAGCATAGAATCAAAAACACAAATTCGCTTGCAAACACAAGTTTAGCATTACAAAAGTTATCGAGTATAAAGGGAAACTTATTTGAGCAAAAAGTAAGAAAATTCGGAAATCCAGTCGGTTTCAAACGCGAAAAACATAAATCGTCTCAAGTCCGCTAATAGGGTTTCGCGCTTATCCATATAAATCCGGAATTTATGCGGACTTGGGGGCAGGGGGGGGGGGTGAAGTAAGGGAGAGGAGGGGAGTTCCGAGATTTGTCTTCAAATGAAAAGATGTTAATGCGAATAGTTCTACGAAAAGCACGAAGTTTTATCGCAGCCAGTAAACATGATTCCTATGTTTGCAGTTTTATGCAAATTTGAGCTTTATGTACATACGTGTGTGGTTCTTTTTAATGGTTGACAATAAACTTGGTACTACAGTACGTATTTGGTATATGATCTCCATCCTGGAATGTTAAAAATTTCGTTGAAACTACAACTAGAATAAGGACAATACAATTTTAAATTGCTAACTTCATCGTATATATAAAGTTGAATGAAATTAATCTCTGAAAGAAAATTCACATAAAAATTTTATAACATTATAGGTAAGTACAACTTTTCAAAAATGATTTAACGAATATTACTCAAGCGTGATCTTGATAAGCCTCAGCAGTACATGGTTATGCTCACTGCTCCAACTAAAGCTCTTTACCAACTTCGCCAATATATAAACATGTATTGGAAACAGGGCATGCACTGTGGTTATGACGTCACAGTGACCCAGTTCAGAACACGGCCACAATCGTGTATGCGCGATCGGTTACAAGCCTGTATTAATTATATTTTTGTATCAAGATACTTAACTTTATTTACATGTGTATAATTTTGAGGATGAAAATATAGCACTAGTTTGATTTTTTTTATAAAGTATTGATTTGTTTATTTAACTCATCAATATGCACTGGTGCAACTAAGGGTGCTTTTCCACCAATAATGTGCGAGGATGTGTAGCGACTAGCGAGGAATATGTTTGGAAAACCAATCATATCGCTTCACTAGCTGCTCCGCGCGGTTTCACCCCCGTGGCTCCACTCCTGTTGGTCGTAGAGTGATGATATATACCCTATAGCCTTCCTCGATAAATGAGCTATCTAACACCGAAAGAATTTTTTAAATCGGACCAGTAGTTCCAGAGATTAGCGCGTTCAAACAAACAAACTCTTCAGCTTTATAATATTAGTATAGATTTAGTTTGAATTGTGAAGCGTTTAGCGTTTGAATCGATACTATTCTAATTTAATAACGTTATCTAAGAGAAGATAATTAATTAATGTTGTATGACTATATAATAATAATATGAATCTCCAGAATTTATTCACTTTCATAAAATAATGAAACAGAAATTTTTATATACAAACTGGAATGAACTCACTCTCATCAATGTTTCCTCACATTTTAACCTTATTTACATCCGTTTGATGCTTAGATCATTTGTATGAAATGCAGTCGTTATATCAAAATTATCATAATTCGAATCAAGATATTTCGAGCGTAAATACTTAGACTGTGATTTCGGAAGGCCCTTATTACTTCTAACAATTTACGAATAATGTCAATTCATCATGAAAGAACAATTAACGAAATAGAAGTTCATAAGAAAGCTATCTATTATTTATCCTCCTTTTGTATGAGTTTTCCTTAATAAATCAGACATATTAGTCTCTACAACGAGTAATACTGCGTATCTTTAACTTAGAGCATTGTTTTACTTACAATCACTACTCATTATTTTAATACTTATTTTAACAAAAAAAGAAAACGCAACTGTAAACTAACCGAGTTACTAGCTTTCGTTAAGGCGGTCGTAAAAGTATGAAGTAACAAAGCCAAAAAAAGTACATCCAAATCAATAACCTCCTTTTTTGAGCAAGAGAAACAAGAAAACTATAAACTATACAAACATCCATGTATGCTTTAATCTTTAAAACTACGCAACGGATTTTGACACGGTTTTTGAAGTGAAAACTTCTTTAGCGGCGTTGAGCACTTTTTCTGTAATGGGTATAAAATCTTAAACTCGCGTCAGGACACGTGACCTGATCGAAAAAGCGTAAGACGGATGGATATCAAACATGCTCAACGTTAATAATCAAGTTTTCACTTCTGCCGGCACTCCCGGAGTGCAACCCGTCTTTTTTTTAATTGGTAGAGTGATTCTAGAGGAAGGTTGAAGTATGTATATAATTTACTAGCTGCGCTCCGCGGTTTCATCCGCGTGGCTACGCTGCTGATGGTCTTAGCGTGATGATATATAGCCTATAGCCTTTCTCGATGAACGGGCTATCTAACACCGAAAGAATTTTTCAAATCGGACCAGTATTACCTGAGATTAGCGCGTTCAAACAAACAAACTCTTCAGCTTTATAATATTATAGTATAGATTAGGTTTAAGGCAAAGCGGGCGAACCCGCGGGCGGAAAGCTAGTGTGAAATAAAACGAACTTATAAGGTAGCTTCTTGGGTAGAGTATACAGAAAGCAGTAAATGTCATATGTTTGCAAATAGCTCAACTGCCACTTTAGCACGTAGCCAGTACTTGGTCTTATGCAGTAATTCGTGCGGACAGACCGCAAGACACGCATATGTATTGTCCTTCGTTATTATGTATGCTTTGGACTAGCTTTTGTTTGCAGATCTGTCTGTATTTGAATAGTACATGTAGTTTTTGGAGAATCAGTTATGTAAGAAGTCAAATCTAGCAAAAAGATAGTTATGCAGGTATATAATATATATTAGGGGAAAAACTCAAATTCAATTAACCATTTCATATACATTAATATTTGCATACATATTTTTAGAATCAAGCTCTGTTTTCCTTTTTCATCGTCACGAATATTTGTAATATAAAATTTTTAGTGTTATTTACTTTCTAAAGGAAGTATCAAAAATACTTCTTGTGTATTAAAAAAAAACACATTCCCATAGAAATTTTGCCAAAACATAACAGAATAAGGTTAACATAACTAACCTTTCGTTGCCAAGCGGAATTCATCTAATGAAATATAAACTTTTAGGCGCTGACTATACACTATTCGGATATTATTGCTAGGTACGGAACCCTATACTAACATTTGTACCCGGTTAATTACAACTGGCATATTGATCCTGTTTTTTGTGTACATAGAAACAGTAATATTCTTATTGAAATAGAAATTTTAATCAATAAATATTTTGCATGTAAAATAGCTTTGTTTGAAGATACAAAAAAAAACTTGCTGATTAAGATATTGCTCATGAGAAAAAAAACATTAGATACTTATTAAAATGAAAATACATTATTAACAAAAATTTCCATTTCCCGTTAAATTTTTTCACATATCTTAGTATGTTTGATCATTATGTCCATAGATTTTCAATGCATTTTAACATCAAAACGTTAAACGTACAAATAGTTGTACCATAAAGAATTCTCTAAAATCGAGATGTCCTCAGAAAACAGGGGCGCAGGTGTTACCCTGACATATCGTCGCATTTTCAACTTCTATTCGAACCTGAATATATTACTATTCCCTGATTTTAAAGCTGGAATACTCTTAGAATATTTCTAGGATTGTTTGCAAACATACGATGTGTATAGAAATAAAATATATCGTCTTTAGCTTTGAGTTTAAATATCGTATTGAACACGATTTATCGAAAGCACGATTGTAGATTTAGCCACATGCTGCCGAATTAAAGAAGCAGTGATGCCGAATTTAATGGATTTACGATTATGCATGATATAAGAGCTAGGAGAATTATGTTTAAAGGTCTTTTTTTAACACTTAACTTCATCTATGTGCCATACGCAATGCCTGGAACTGATAATTCATAACATTATTGATAAAGCCGGCCTCTGTTTTCAGTATATTTGTTTAAATCCGCACAATAAGATATTAAACGCAAATAAATATACAAAGCATCTTACTTCTCGCTATGGATTCTTGCGGTTATTGCATCTTTGCATCAGGAAACTTTCAATAACCAATCAAAGTTTGAAGTTTGACAATTATCTCGTCCCTATCAGACCTTATATGAGAAATATAACTATACTAATATTATGTGGTGCTCTTTGACGATCATGGTTATAGCAGTATTTAATATCTATATAACCACTCTTCTGAAGCACTGACATGTTATGAAATCTATACTTAATATTATAAAGCTGAAGAGTTTGTTTGTTTGTTTGAACGTGCTAATCTCGGGAACTACTGATCCGATTTGAAAAATTCTTTCGGTGTTAGATAGCCCATTTGTCGAGGAAGGCTATAGGCTATATTTCATCTCGCTAAGACCAACAGGAGCGGAGCACTGCGGGTAAAACCGCGGAGCACAGCTAGTATTGAAATAAAAAACTTTACAAGCGCATTTAGTCATCAATTAAATAACTATGAGTAACGATACAATCTGGCTGCTTTTCATAACGTTCACATGATATTATTGTGTTGATATTTTGATATTTTCGTCAGTAATGACTAGTCTAACTTTGATTTATTACCTGATATGAATCATGGTTCAATACACGCTTGATGGTTCGAAATTATGCTTTAATTATTTGATTTTATGATTTTGACTGACCGGTTGGCTTGGTTGGTAGTGACCCTGCCTTCCAAGCCGGAGGTCGTGGGTTCGATTCCTACCCAGGGCAAATATTTGTGTGATGAACATCGATGTTTGCTCTGTGTCTGGGTCTTTATAAAATTAAAATTATATATGTATGTTTATAAGCCATCTGGTTTCCATAACATAAGCGAAACGCTCAGTATAGGCACAGATTAGATACTAGGGTATGGGATCATGGTATGGGATCCGATCGTACTGTGTGAAAAATGTCCTGAAAAATATTATTATTTATTTATTATTACAATCTATGTTAACACGGGAACATTACGGGAATTTAAATTTTCGTATTTTTTGTGTTAGGATCTTCATTTGATTTCATTGATACCTATTCGGTTCGATAGTTCGATCATCGATAGTTTCGGTGTCGCAAACACTCCTTTTAAAATTTTGAAATCATAAAACTTATCATGCATGATGATCGTCAAAGCTCCCAGCTTATATGCATCGAAATACAATTAAAATATTATCACCAACGCGTGCATAATTCTAGCTATAATTCACATGACCATTACGATTATAATCGCTTAATCAAATCCCATCGTGTGCAAACACCCTAACGTCCCAACCACGTCACGGAATCGTGCGTGACCTGACCTTTTTGTTTTTTGAGGACTTAGAGAATAATGTATTTATTTACTTCGTATTAAGAAGGGCTTAAGGGCTATTATCGCTTAAATAAAGTTAACCGCAATGCGGGGCTATTACGAACTATGAGTGAGTGAGAAGCCAAAAATCAAGTCGACTAATAATCCTGAAACGATTAGAAAAAAGGTATTAGTGTATAATTTGAATCGAATATACCTGCGGCAGTTTGTCGTGACGTAATTCTTATTTTTATATATTATGTTACTCGTGTTACGAATAAAGTTTAAGACATCAATTATTCAAATTGCTATTTTCATATACATATATGAATAAATTAATTCATAACTACAACGCAAGTAACTTAGTAAAACTAACTATGTACCTATTGTTCTATTAAGCTTGTTACTTTTTGCCCCGCTTGCCTGTAAACTATACAATATCATGCATTATATAGGTGTATAATATATAAAGAAAAAGATATCGTACAAAATCTATGTTAGGTGTGTGTGTGTGTGTGTGTGTGCAGTTTAAAGACACTTGCAAAGCACCAAACCCAACTCTTAACATTATTAATTTTTGAGTCGTGCCGATTGAACCATAATATACCTATATGGTGTCAACCTGATAATATAGTTAACAACATTTTTACAGAAATATATTAATACTCATGCTCATTATGGTACATATGAATTTTCTAGGTTAGTCAATTATTGAAAAAAATTTATACGTCTTGAATTTTCGCGATTTTCCAACAATTTCATAAACATTTCGTGCCAGCAATAACAGCACTGAAGAAATATTTATTCCTCATATTTATTTAAGTTAAACAGCAATATATTTTCTATGCATTTTAATATCTCCGCACGCGAAAATTTGGTTAAAAAAATACGTGCCAATATTTAAAGGGAGTTATTTTTATGGATTGCGTGGTAGTGTCAAATTTAAAACAAGGTCTGAAATAAATGGGTATATATTTACGGTTATAGTTAAAAAGATTATTATCTAAGAATTCCTGTTATTTATAAAATTAAATCAATTAATTTAAATGTGTCGAAAGTGCGGTACTAAAACAGATTCACAATATAATAATGTTTTAGCCATAATATAATATCTTCCTTCGTTTTCTTTTACTGAATTCTACAAAATATATATTTTTGTTAATAGAGTCAACATTTTCTTTCGTTTAATTTTAATTGGTTTTATTTGATGTTAAAGTTACATCATTCCTTTGTATAATTTCAATCTTCAATCAAAACATGGAAGATTTTAGTGCTCGTTTTAATTTTTGATATTTATTTTATCAATTAATTGACTTAAAGAGATCGTTGTTACGGATGATTTTAACTTTTATCACGTAAATTAAATATTAAAAACACAAAAAACGCGTAAACAATAGGTATTTCACACAATCAATTCATTTATAATACCTACTTTATACTCCTGTCACAATTTACATCCGTATAACCTAAATAGAATGTATTTATTAAAACAAAGTTAAACAAAATTCCCGCAAACATTAATCGGATTCGGACCCTTACACCAAATACTTGTAAATGGTTGGATTAAAAATTAATTATCACTGTTTATAAACACAGTATCAGCTTTCGCGGTTTATTTGGGATATTTTGTTTAATAAAATTGTATTAAAGGATACGTGGTATAAAATCCCGATTTTTTATAGCCTGTGTATTATGGAAATTTAAAAAGAGTACTTACGATATCGTGTGCTGAGTACATTCATAATTTGTTAAAATAGTAAATAGTAATTCTACCATTATAACTATCCTAGAAATATAACTTAACTATTATAGAAATAACGATCCTAGATTTTATAATCCTTGGTATACATTTTTCATGTGTTGTGTACGTTTAAAATATGTTAAGATTTTATGTGTAAAACAATTTGCTACAATTATTAAAATGTCTGTTATGGAAAGTTGTAGAGTCCTATAGGTATAAATAAAATGGCAAAATGACTAATTTATTACAGGTTTTTTTTTTTTTTTTTTTTTTTTAATCTCCTCTAAACCTGCAATCTGCCTTATTAAGCATTAAGCTGGTGGTTAAAAGTTTTAATGTAGGCATGCATGGCAAACGCCCAGTGGCGTCCCCATATAATATTTTCTTTGATCATGGTGAGTCTGATTCTACGGTGGAAGGAGGTCTTGAGGAGCTCTCCGTTTTATGCGCTTAAAAGTGCGAGTGGGCTCCATCATGTTCCAGACAAGTACGTTGGGGTGATTTTTTATACGGCTTTTATATGTCTTAAGTTTCTTGAGAATTTCCTCTTTAACAGTTGGAATAAACAAGTCACGGTGAAGATGACAATTGCTAATGAACCACGGGGCCCCAGATATGATACGAAGTATTTTTGACTGGAAACGTTGTATAATTTCCAGATTAGAGTGAGCTGCAGTACCCCAAAGTTCAACTCCATATGACCAAATTGGTTTGAGGATAGACTTGTACAAAAGAAGTTTGTTGTTCAGTGAAAGGCCAGAGTTACGTGCCAAGAGCCAGTACAATTTGCGAAACTGTACACTAAGAGCTTTCCTTTTTGTGAATATATGTTTCTTCCATGTAAGACGTCTGTCCAAGTAAATACCCAAGTAACGCACATCTTCTGACTGAGGAATTGTTATTCCGTTAAGTTGAACGGGTGGACAAGTATCGCGCCTAAGGGTAAATGTCACTTGCACCGACTTCGTTTCGTTGGCTTTTATTCTCCAGTCTTTCAGCCACACTGAGACATCATTTAAGCTTTGCTGTAACATTTCCGAGGCAGATACAGGATTCTCATGCATTGCGATGAGAGCAGTATCGTCAGCAAATGTTCCAACGAGGACATCTTCTTTAGTCGGTAAGTCATAAGTGTATATTAGATATAATACAGGACCCATTACGCTGCCCTGTGGAACACCAGCCTTAATTTCGTAGAGATTTGTTCTGTCGCCTCCATGCTTAACATAGAAGTGTCGTTGTTGAAGATATGACTTAATGATTAGGTAGTAGTTTATAGGTAACGCTTGGAATATTTTATAAAGAAGACCTTCATGCCATACACGATCGAATGCCTGCGAAATGTCCAAAAAAGCTGCTGAACAATATTTTTTGTGTTCGTATGCGTTATTAATCATCTCGACCAAACGATGGACTTGTTCAATCGTGCCGTGACCTTTGCGGAAGCCAAATTGATGGGTCGGTATTAAATCAGATTTGGCTAGCAGTGGAGTCAGGCGTTTCAGAATGAGAATTTCCAAGATCTTTGAGGCAACAGGTAGTAGACTTATGGGGCGGTAGGAGGACACGTTTTCTGGAGCCTTTCCTGGTTTGGGAATAAGTATGATTTCAGCCACTTTCCACTGAGGAGGTATGTATTCTCTTCGCAGTATAGCGTTATATATAGCAGTTAGTAAGGCAATGGCTACGGAAGGAAGTTCCTTCATGGCTTTAGTTGTTATTAAGTCATAACCAGGAGCTTTGTTCAAGCTAAGATTCTTGATTGTGGAGCGAACTTCACTTGCCGTGAACTTTTTTATGGGAGGTGAAAGCTGATGCGGTGTCGATAGAGCTTCTGTTACCTCAGGTATCTTACTAGAGCCGTCAGCAGAGTTCGGCGTGAACACTCGCGAAAGGTGCTGAGCAAACAAGATTGATTTTTCA
Organism: Colias nastes; assembly: GCA_907164665.1. Taxonomy (NCBI): domain Eukaryota; kingdom Metazoa; phylum Arthropoda; class Insecta; order Lepidoptera; family Pieridae; genus Colias; species Colias nastes. Next base: position 107,819 of record CAJQZM010036157.1, read on the forward strand.
GCGTCACTTTTAGCCCACGTGCCATCATCCCGTCGAAGTGGTGATTGGAAAGATATTGGGCTTTTTAAAGATTTAGTTGTTTTCCACAAAGAGTAATCTGTTGCAGAGGTGGCATCTAGGCTGTGCAAGCGATTCTCTATTTCTATGTTCCTAATGACTTCTAGAGTGTTCTTAACTTTCTTCGCTAGTTTGTTAAATTTTTTCTTATCTTCTGGATGTCTAGAGGTATGCCACTGTTTTCTTGCCTGTCTCTTTTTAAGTATTAATTCGGTTGCTATTTGTGGATACATGGGTATGATCTTAATATCTCTGTGTTTGGGCGTAGCTTTCCAGGCAGCAGTCTGAATGCAATTGTTTAAACTCTCGACAGCTGTGGTTATATCATCATCTGATTTCAGGGGTATATGTTTATCTATTGTGCTGACTATAATTTCTCGAAAGTATTCCCAGTTAGTTCTTTGAGAATGAATCCTGCATGGTTTTGTTACTTCCACAGGCTCATTATACAGTACAGCTATGACAGGTGTGTGATCAGACGATAGTTCGTATGTAGATTTGCAATGTAGGGAAGAGATAGGAAGACCTTTCGTTACGAAAAAATCGACCAGGTCAGGATTCTTCTTTGGATCGGAAGGCCAATATGTCGGTTTTCCAGTAGATGTAACGCATAGGTTAAGTTGCTCGACAGCTTTCTTTAGTTCACGACCCTTCGTAGTAGTTGTTCTTGCGCCCCAGTCAGTATGTTTGGCGTTATAGTCCCCCGCTGCAATGAATCTATTGCCGAGTTGATTAAAGAATGACATATATTGTACAGCTTTTAGGTTGTGCTTTGGGGGTATGTAAAGCGCTGAGACCAGTATTGGGCCACTTGCACTCTCAATAGAGATGGTAGTGGCTTGAATTTCGTTAGTGCTTATTGGATTGTGGACGTAGTGTTTGACATTATCCCTGACCAGTATTGCAGAACCTGCATGAGCTCCGCCATCAGGGTGGTTCGTGTGATACAATTTGTACCTTGGCACTTGGAAGTGGGATTTGACGGTAAAATGCGTTTCAGAAATAAGCATAAAATCAATTTGATGAGTTTGCAAAAAATATACTAGTTCTTGAGTATGATTTGACAGCCCATTTGCATTCCACAAGCCGAGGATTATGGGTTTAAATATACTTAGTTGCGGGGGGGCACGGTGGGCCGCCTGCCTCCCGCCTGAATAAAATCCTCGCAACTGCCTTGATTTGTCGTTTGCGATCGCCAGTCGGATATTACACTTAGCAAAAGGCTTGTCATGTTGTTCAATTGTTGCATCATTTGTTTAAGCATATCCAAGAGTTCTTTAATGTCATTATTGGTTTCGTTGGACTTTCCAGTTTGTTGGGTTTGTTGGGTTTGAGTTTTAGCCAGATTAGGATCCTGTAGCGGATGAGCGTGAGTTGCAACTGTTACATGCTGGGGTTTGTAAGGCCTTTGGTTTTGTGGTTTCTTATTTAGACCGTTGCGAACGACGTCCGCATATGGCTGAATTGGATGTTGGACCTGATTAGAAGTAGGGATGTTCAGATCTTGTTGAGGAGCTCTGACTCGAAGAGCAGGGTATTTCTTTTTCTGAAGCTCCTTGAAGACAGAGCAGCCTTTATAGTTCGCAGGGTGATTTCCATCACATAAAGCGCATTTGACGTCATCCGATCGATCTTTACGCGCACATGTGGACGATGCATGATTTCCGGCGCATTTAATGCATCTTGGACAACGACGACAATAGGCTTTTGTGTGTCCGTAATCAAGACAATTGGCACACTGAGGTATAGTCCGTTTTGGTTTTGGTGGTTCAAACTTAACGCGACAATATAGCAGGTTTTTAATTTTATAAATATCTTTATTATTTGAGCTTGGTTGGAGTTCGACTACAAACATATGCAACGGGGTTTTGGTCAATGCTTGTTTGATATTCCAGATATTAGTGGTGATGTGCCCCAGCTTTGCCAATGCTTCTTTAATATCATCAGTATCAGTCGATGGATGTATG